>JAFFZH010011980.1:0-10675 GCA_018420115.1 Euura saliciscinereae
ATGAGTATCGATTATTCCATTAAATTTCTCTTCAGCCACCGGTCAACGTCACCTCCTGGAATGGGACTCGGAATGCGACAGAGTTTGCAGCTGGTTGCCCCCAAAATCTTGGGCCAGAATCACTGAGGGCAAGTGTCGACGAAGATTGTCTGACGTTGAACGTCTATGTGCCTCAGGTAAAGTGAAAATAATTTCTCAAATTGAAAGAATCAGTGGGGAACTAGAAATCTTGAATAGAGACTGAAGATAAAGTGTCATCTGTTCCATCGTAATGAAGTTTTTCGACTTCCAGGTCGACGACGATAACGCGACTCTTCCAGTGATGATATGGATCCATGGTGGGAGTTTCACCAGCGGAGATTCAGCAGCGTACCAGCCGTACTATCTCCTGGAAGAAAACGTCGTTCTCGTAGTGATCCAGTATCGTTTAGGCCCGTTGGGTATGTGTTTGCAAATCTGGTCCACGAGTACGAATACTCAGTGCAAAATCGTCTCCCCGAGGTCAAAGTTCATACATTATCGATATTCAGCTTCTAAATATTAAGAGATCATCCGCATTCGTTAAGTGGCGAAGTGAAGACACAGATTTTTATTGCCCGATTCAGAAGTCAATAAATGTTGATACCATCATTCCTGATGTACTACACATGTACAATTAATGTTGTCATTCGGTCTAATCGGTCATTCTGCCTGTGATCACGTATCCGCGGGTCTTACCCATACAGCACCGAGATGTTGCAGCACCGTTGCAGCAACATAACTTTGCAATATTGGTAATGTTGCAGTATGATTGCGTAATGTTGCTGGAACCTCTGTGCAACGTTGTAGCAATGTCTGAATGTCCGCCCATATTACATTCTGTGCAACGTTGTAGCAATGTCTGAATGTCCGCCTATATTACATATTACAATAATAGTAAAAAAGCAAATTTACGTAGTTTGACAGGACGGAGGACTCATAATTGACTGTACACCGCCGCTGTAACGTATTTTTCGTGAAAAAAAACAAAAAAAAAAACGCGAGTTCGGACCGGGATTCGAACTATGAACCTCTCCTTCACTCCATCTTACGAATCCCCCGCTCAACCCACTGCGCCAAACCGACTATTGAAAGTACGTACATCTTTTGGTGATTTATCCTCAGAGCTTCATACTTTCTGATATATGAATATTATTAATCTGTGTGGTTGTAAAAATGCAGGATGACGATTTTTTGCTAGTTAGCGTTGAATTTAACGACTCATTCCCGGACGGAAAATGTTTCTGAAACTGTCTAATATGAATACATTGCGGGTTATATTGCAGGAAAATTGCCGTAATATTGCGTCTGCAATGTTACAAGATAGATTGCAGAGATCTTTCAGCAACATTGCAGTGCAATGCAACGAAAATGAGAATTAGCAATGTTTCTGAAACATTTCTGAAACGTTGCGTGCTGTATGGGTATCATGAACCACTGCCATACGTACAACGCAATCACGATTTTTCTGTGCGTCTATACAGATAACGGATTCAGCGGAACTTGCAAGAAATACTATGCAGATATTGCGATATTATCACAATATAATTTCAATGAGACAAAACTAGTCGTAACAATGATTGCATAATCGAAACCATGTCTGTATTTGACAGCAGGTTACGAATGAATCATCCATGTCTTGGAAAATGATAACAAAAAAACAAGTTTCGTAATCAATAAGTGTTACCCACGCAAAGTATTGGGGGGTTTTTCCTCGAATATCGAAATAGTTGAAAAGTTCAAATTCAATCACTTTAATCATCAGTGTTCACTTTTTTTTATCAAGTACGCTTCTCTCGTCGAAATTAGGATTGATTTCGTTGAAATTTCTTCCGATTTGTCCAATTTTTCGGCACCTATGATGGTGTAACTTTCGAACGAATCCGAGGCCCATATTTTCCTTCAGAGGAAAACTTGATTGTAAGTGGTCGATTAGAGGTAAAAAGTTTCAGGAAAATCGAAGGTGTCCAAATGAATGAAATTTTGATTTTTTTCTCTATTATCAAAAATATCTCAGAAGTGTGTGGTTGGAAAAAATTGTGGATTTTTTTTTTTTTTTTTTAAACAGCTCGAATTTTTTGGCACATTTTATGTCTCAATCATTTTTTGAAAAAAGTCATAGCTCTTGAAGTTGGAGCCAGTTAAAACAAGTCCGTTTGCGAAGAAGATGAAAAATTGGAAATCGCAAAAAAAAATAGAAAAGGTGGCTTAATCGAAAAATGGCCGAACACGTGCTCACTCTTTTTGGATGGACGAATTGAGAAAAAAATTCACATCAAGATCGGCGTCGGTGACTTTCACCGATTAGGTGAAATGGCATGGAAACCCCATTTTGAAGGTACGAGCAAATACCGATCGAGACTTCTTCGTTCACTCCGTACTGCTGACGTCGCAGTGGGAAATTCTGATGACCGTTCATCCAAGATAACTCACATGTGATTCACGTCATTGGGAAATCCTTCCACATTATTCTAGATTATCTTATGTCAGAGATGAAGCTGCGTCTAGCCTTGGAAACGTCCGCATCGGACATATCAATCTCTTTGCCTGATCATGAAAACTAGTCTAGATAACGAAGCAACTGTGTCTCCCAACTGACAGAGTACCTGACACGGTCTTCAAAATGATTCATGCATACATGTTTTTTTCAAAGGATAATAAGAAGTTGTCCAGTCACGATGATGCGATGAATGACTGTGCCTTTTCAGGTCTCCTATGCCTGCAGACTGACGAGGTCCCTGGCAATGTTCAATTCCTGGACCAGATAATGGCGATGCGATGGGTCCAGGACAACATCGGCTCCTTCGGCGGAAACCCGGACGCGGTGACGCTCTTCGGTCAGAGTTCTGGGGCCGCCTCGGTGAATCTCCATCAATTCAGCCCACTCTCGAAAGGTGACGAAGATTCCCGCCGCAATTACCGAGACTTCACTGATCCCCGCGATAAATGTTGCAGGACTTTTTCATCGAGCCATCATTCAGAGCGGTTCAGCATTCTCTCCATGGGTGATGGACTACACTCCCCTCGATACCGCCGCGAAATTCGGAGCCGTCGTCGGGTGCAATCAGACCGATGTCACCGAAATGGCCGGTTGCTTCAAGGGATTGGATGTCCAGACGATACTCGATGGATTCGAGTCATATTTGGTAAGCTTGAATTCAGTGTGCTCGCCAAGTACGTAGCTTTTGGAATTCCGTTTCGATATCATCACTCAAAACAGTCCGACTTCAGGACGTAGGCACGCTTGCTATGAGATCCTAGCGCTTGGAACCATTGTCCGATTTCGTAACATGAGATGAAATAATTTTGCTGTACCTGGCGTCTGTTTTTAATTTCCTTCTTCAGGCAATATACGCTGGAAATGGACTCAGAGCGAGCGGAGGAAACAAAGCCGTCATTCAGACTGCTGGTACTCAGAGATTTCTCGAAGAAGATCCATTGACGTTGCTTGGCAGGTCGGAATATAGCCAGATGCCCATGATGGGAGGCGTTACCAAACACGATGGAAGTCTCGTGCTATCAGGTGAGTGGATGATCTGCGATGATGACTTCATGAACTGGTACCGAATATTCTCAATGTGATCCCTCTTATTTTTCTAGCATATTACTGGCGATATTTTCTTCCATTCGGACTTGTAACTGACACCGACTATCTATCTTACAATATTATCTCTTTTCTCGTGTCTGCATTCGGTAAGTTGATCATCGCGACAAAACGATTGTTTCATTCTAACAACTGTGAAAACTTTTCATAGGTGGCAACGACGAAACAGGTGGTATTTCTGGAACTATGATTCGCACGTACTTCGAGGATAGCCAAATTGGAAATTTCTCGGAAATGGTTCCCGGACTGATAGACGTAACTTGCAATTGAACTCCCATTATAGCTTGAGGACGAATTTCAGTGCTCATCATAAACGCCTCATTTTATTTTGACTTTCCCAGATATCCAGCGTTCTCTTGTTCAAGTCTTCGGTGTTCAAAATGATGCAGGCAAACAATCGCGTGAACACATCCTTCCTCTACACATTTGGATACTTTGGCACCACGCCTCTGATACCCGATCTGGGTCTTCCTTTCGATCTGGGCGTCGTTCATACGGAAGAACTCGTCTATTTATTTCCCTGGACCAATTTGACCGCACCTGATGATCTGACCGTGGCTAAACGTATGGTTTCCTTATGGGCCAGTTTCGCCACCACTGGGTAAGATGACGACGTTATCGTGATGACTTCTGTCCTACTTATTGATTTTATCGATTTCATCCTTTTCGCAACTTGATTTACAGGGTACCGAAAGTCGATGATGCAAAGTGGGAACCGATGAAAACTGCCTTCGGTCCCTATCTGATTGTTGATAAAGAATTTTACAACGGTACTAATTTCTTGTCAGAGTACACAATAGCCAAGGACGAGGGTATGGCAGCCGTCGACAGATCTTCGGGAATTATTAAGGTACCCCAATCATCAATAGTCATTGGTACTATTTTATTCATAGGCTTTTACTTCGTTGGATATCGATAATAATTCTCATTTCATTTTATTTTTTTTATTATCGTTCAAGAACCAAAGTAATAAATGTGTTTCCTACGAGTCCTCGAGATACCGAGCAGGAAAAAATATTTCACGGAATGTGAGAAGAAAAACGAAGCCACCAAGTACCATAATTAATGATCAGCGCGGAAAACGCGAAAAAAACCTTATCGCCGGTATCAGCGAGTGAAAGAATCTAATTATTCTAAGACCTTTGTGCTTTGATTTCTGTGACGATCATCGATTTATTTGACTGATCTGGAGCAAAAAATCAATTACCTCTACTTAACTCGGATTATTATTGAGAATAGAAAAAATAGAAACTATATAGTCGTTTATAATGAAAAAAAACATGATCTGTAAAACTTAGAATTGTAATAGGAATAAAAATGAAAGTACGAATCTTGATCGTTTAATCGAGAAAGATTGAAATTTGGAAATAATTGTCATACAATTTTCCCAACCAATCTTATATCGTTAGCTTACTGTTAAGCTGGGATGAAATTTGAGAGTTTTATTATTCAATTAGCTCTCCACATGCGATTTCTATACAGAGAAATTTATGAATCGAAGATTTCAACAGCAATTTGTTTCGTTCAAATGATTTTTGGATGATCGGATTCTATCGGATTATAGATATCAAAATTCTATCTCCATTGAATCATGATATCATAATTGATCGATTTTTATCGGAGCTGATGAAATTTGATCAGAGTATACAAAACAACATGAAACCATATGTTTCTTAATTGGTTTTATCATTTTTTTTCTAAAACTTTATAAGATTTGATCAGCTCAAACACAAATAATTTGATATATATATTTATAAACGAATCCGATAAAATTTGATGAAATTAGATATCTTGTGATCAGACAAAAAAAAATCAAATTTGATGAAATTTATTTATCGAAATGTGGTAAAATTTTGTCTAATCATGAAAAAAAATACATTTTCACACTCATTCATTGAGTATCGAAGTCATGATTCAATGGAAATAATCGTTCATTCGCACAAGATAATCGAATTAGTATCCTATTTTTAGTACGCCTGATTACAGACTACCATCCGATCTCCGCTGTGCAGTCAGCTGCCTACGTGCAGGCGCTCATCGCTCCTAATTGTATGTGAGCTGTCGCTGTAACCACTTGATTAGCGCGTATCAGGCGCTAGTTAACTTTAATTTGCGATTGCAGTGAATTTCCAGCTTTATGAAACTTCCCAAGAGCTACGAAAGAGTTACTTCTCCCCCACGTCTGCAGTGAGAAATGCTCTTTGGCCCGAGGTTCGGAAGCACTGGAAGACGCCCGTCACCAACGAGTGCGGAAAAAACTTTTGCGCACTGCTGGCGGTACGAGAAAATCGGACTTCCCGTGCAAGCGTCACAAAAGAAAGATTTCTGCACAGATGCCAAAGGTGGCCCGATGCTTGACTCTTCTCAAGGCGCGAATCTCGCCCATGCGTTTGAATAGGCTTACCTTCGACTCGCGACGCGGTTTCACACTCATGCGGGCACTGCCACCTTTGCGCACTTGAATGAAAATGTGTTATTCGATCATTCAGTCAGCGAGGAACCGGCGCGAAGAACGGTCGATTGCCGAACCGGGCTTCTGTTTGATCGGTATCGTTGGATATTCCCGGTCTGAGGAGCGGTGATCAGCGACACACGTCGTGTCGAGTGTGGAATCGGCGGTAACCTGGAGGATCATTGATCATCTCCTTCGATCACCATGTTGGACAAGATCGTGGTGGTCATTTGCCTGGTCGGCGGTGCTTTTGCCATAAGCACAAACGTGACCGTCGACGGACTGGGGAGCGTGATCGGATTGCGGGAGACTACGGCGTGGACCAACAGAACTATCTTCACTTTTAGGGGGATCCCCTACGCCCAATCACCAACCGGGGACTTGAGATTTAGAGTAAGCGACGATTTTGACATCGTTTTCGTAATTTTCACTATTCAGCCGTGCGGTGGAAAGATGTTCGAAGCAACGTTCATCGATCAATCATTCGCAACCTCGTACATTAGTGATTATATCATGCTGTGGTCGGCTCGATGAGTATCGATTATTCCATTGAATTTCTCTGCAGCCACCGGTCAACGTTACCTCCTGGAATGGGACTCTAAATGCGACAGAGTTTGCAACTGGTTGCCCCCAAAATCCTGGGTCAGGAACACCGCTGTCAAGTGCTGACGAAGATTGTCTCACGTTGAACGTCTATGTGCCTCAGGTAAAGTGAAAATAATTCCGCAAATTGAAAGAATCAGCGAGGAACTAGGAATCTTGAATTGAGACCGAAGATAAGGTGTCATCTGTTCCATCGTAATCAAGTTTTTCGACTTCCAGGTCGACGACGATAACGCGACTCTTCCAGTGATGATATGGATCCATGGTGGGACTTTCACGAACGGATATGCATCAATGTTCGAGCCACACTATCTCCTAGAAGAAGACGTCATTCTCGTAGTGATCCAGTATCGTCTAGGCCCATTGGGTGAGTTTTTCCAATTCGGTTCTCGTCTGGACGAAAAAATCTCCTGTTTCGCCAATGTGAACAACTCATAGTGCCAAATTGTTCCTCGAGGTTCGAGTTTTCACGTTATCAGTATTCGGATCTCGAGTCCATAGAGTTTATCTGCAATGATAAGTGACGGAGTAAAAACGTAGATAATAGTTGCGTGATTCAGCAGTCGATAGACCTCGATGCTATCAACGTTCCGGATATAGAAATATTTCCTGCGTCTAATCAGTCGGGTCAGTACGAAAAATTATCGGTTATCGACTCAGGGCAAAACAATTACCTTCGACGACAATCCATCACCTCGATTCCGCACCATGACCAAACCCATCGTAACCCGAAGTGACTGATCTTCAAAATGATTCACGTATAAACGTTTTTGCAAGAGAATGATAAGAAGTTGTCACGATGATGCGATGAATGATGCCTTTCCAGGTCTCCTATGCCTGCAGACTGACGAAGTCCCCGGCAATGTTCAATTCCTGGACCAGATAATGGCTATGCGATGGGTCCAGGACAACATCGGCTACTTTGGCGGAAACCCGGACGCGGTGACGCTCTTTGGTCAGAGTTCTGGGGCAGCCTCGGTGAATCTCCATCAATTCAGCGCCCTCTCGAAAGGTGACGAAGATTCCCCCCGCAATTAACGAGACTTCAATGATCCCCGCGATAAATGTTGCAGGACTTTTTCATCGAGCCATCATTCAAAGCGGTTCAGCGTTTTCTCCGTGGGTGATGGACTACACTCCCCTCGATACCGCCGCGAAATTGGGAGCCGTTGTCGGGTGCAATCAGACCGATGTCACCGCACTGGCGGCTTGTTTCAAGGGATTGGATGTCCAGACGATACTCGATGGATTCGATTCGTATTTGGTAAGCTTGAATTCAATGTGCTCGCCAAGTACCGTAGCTTTTGGAATTGAGTTTCGGTATCATCACTTGAAACAGTCAGACTTCAGGACGTGGGTACACTTGCTATGAGATCCTAGCGCTTGGAATCATTTCCCGATCCCGCAACATGAAATGAAATAATTTTACTGTACTTGGCGGCTCTTCTTCTTTCTTCTTTCAGACATTGTACACTCTCGATGGCCTCCAAGGGATCGGAGGACACAGAGCCGTCGTTCAGACTGCTGGTACTCAAAGGTTCCTCGAAGAGGATCCAACCACGTTACTTGAAAGGTCGGAATACAGCCAAATGCCAATGATCGGAGGGGCGACGAAGCACGATGGAAGTTTCGGGGTCGTGTGTAAGAACCTCTTGCTCGTTCATTCCAATTTCATAAACCGTATAAATGAACGCGGATAAATATTTTCAATGTCATTCCTCTTACTTTTCCAGCATATTACGCGGCTTATTTTCTTCCACTTGGGCTAGTGAATGACGTCGACTATCTAACGTACAATCTGACGTCTTTCTTGTTATCTGTATTCGGTAAGTGTATCATTACGGAACTGAAACTTGTTTTTCACCTAATAACCGATCAATGAGTGAGAAAAAACAACTTTCCCAGGTGTCACTGATGAAACTGGTGGCGTTTCGGGAACCATGACTCGCACGTACTTCGAGGATAGTCAAATGGGAAACTTCTTGGAGATGATTCCCGGGATCACTGACGTGAATACCGTTCGATATTCCCATCCGAATCCCAACTCGCGATGAATCCACAATTTATATTTCCAGATCGCCAGCGTTTTCCTCTTCAAGGCTCCAGTCTTCAAAATGATGCAGGCAAACAGTCGCGTTAACGCATCGTACCTTTACAGATTCGGATACTTTGGCTCGAACAGAATCATGGATTCCGTCCCTCTGCCATTTGAGACTGGCGTCGGTCATACCGATGATCTGTTCTACATATTTGCTTTGACCACTTTGCCCAGTGATAATGACTTGACGGTCGCGAAGCGTATGGTTTCTTTATTCACCACTTTTGCCATCGCTGGGTGAGTCGTTATCCTCCTTTCTGTCCACCTCAGCCATCATGAGTCTACTTGTCATGGACCCGAACAGATTATTGCTATCGTCATTTTTTAAAAAGGGTACCGAAGGCCGATGACCGGACTTGGGAACCAATGAACGCTGCTTTTGGTCCCTACCTGATAATCGACGAGGAGTTTTACGACGGTACAAATTATTTATCAGAGTACACCATCGCCCAGGATGAGGGAATGACCGAAGTCGACAGATCTTTGGGTGCCAACCTCGTGCCACAGTCGGCGATAGTCGTTGCTTCGATACTGACTTTTGTTCATAGACTGTTGTGGGATTAAAGTATTTCCATAATGCATGTGAAATTTTTTGAAAAAACAGTTTTCAGAAAAACACGATTTTCTACTTGAAAATACAGAACTTTTTTGATTTTGAATATTTTTTCGCGAAACAGTTTTTTGGCCACGATTCGAAAATTCAAGATCAATATTCATCATTCTTATTTGCGTACTCGCGATTTCGCTTGAATTTTTGAACTGCGGTCGAAAATACTTTTTTGCGACCTCATAATCGCCTAATTCTCGCCACTGTGCGAATATTTGTTGATGTATCTTTCGATTTTCAGACGACTTTTGGCATTGAAAAATACATGCTGCGTAGAAATTTCAGCCAATTCGATCAGGGCACTTTTTTGTTACTGAAGATTTTCGAAGATTTTTAACCAAAACTGCAGTTTCGCGATGCACAAAAAATTGCAAAAAATTATTTCCAGAAATTTCAAAGAAAGACACGAAACTTTTGTATAAGAACTTCTTTCATTGCTCATCTGAATTTCACGCTATGTTGGCTTGAAAAATCGAAAACACGCTAAAAGCTGATTATTTGACCAGCTGGAGTAAAAAAATACTCTATTAGAAAAAACTGAAAAAATTCACAGTCTCATATACTCTATGGTTTTGAAAATATTATCCAAGTTTTTCATGATTGTTTTTTGTTTATCAGAATTCTTATGGATCCTACGTCATCAGACTTATTTTCCAGTCTGTCGACTAAATTCGAGATTCTCTCTTCAACGTGTGAATAAATCACACGACATTACATTTCTTGACATTATTTTACTGTAAAACAAGATTCTCAAACTTCTCACACTAGTATCAAAAAATATGCTATTGTAATTTTCTTTTCTTTTCACACTCCACTTCAGAGCGTGTCCTTTCAGAATCTCGCTTCCACTGGAATAATAGAATTGAATTCCAGTCATTCAGTGTGTCAATAGTAAAAGTTCAGTTGAACTCAGCTTGAGCCAATTGGAGTCCGAAGTCAGCTGAAGTCCGTTGAAGTCAGTTGAACTCGGTTGAACTCGGTTGAAAAGTTAGCTGATGTCAGCTGAAGTCAGTCGAACTGAGTAGAAGTCAGATGGAATCAGTTGAAGTCAGTTGAACTAAGCTTGAAGTCAGTTGAAGAGTAAGTCGAGCTCAGTTTCAAATGAGTTCAAGTCAGTCGAACTCAGCTTGAAATCAGGTGAAGTCGGTTGAGGTCAGTTAAAGTCAGTTTTAGTTAGTAATTGAAGTCAGTTAAACTGAGTTGAAGACAATTGAACTGAGTTGAAGTCAGTTGAACTGAGTTGAATTGAGTTGAAGTCAGTTAAAGTGAGTTGAGGTCATTCGAGATCAGTTT
>JAFFZH010011981.1:0-12617 GCA_018420115.1 Euura saliciscinereae
CAAAAACTATAGGTGCGACCTGAAAGGTGAGGAAATTCTGAACATTTTGAAAAAAAATCGTCAAAATCAGTCCATTTGGTTCAATTTTACAGCAGTTTTTCTGAAATTCGTTTTAAAAAGACTGATTTTCTGATCGCCAAATTTAAAAAATAATGAATACGGTCCTGAAAAAAATTTGCGGGCAAAACCCTCGGACAGGGGTCTCTCAAAATACGCCAAAGAACTCCTAAAAAAAGTTTCAGCCTCCACAAAAAACATGGCTGGAAAATCTGGGTGAATCCACGCGGATTCAGCCCGATATCTCCGCGACCCGATGAGATATCGACTCGGTCTTTGCTTCAAACGGTTTATCATCTCCATACCTGAAAACTACTTCCAGCGTTTTTCGAAATATTATCCCTATAGGGGTGGAGAGGGGTTTAACATGATTTTCGTGGATTCATCGATATCTCCGCAGCCCGATGAGATATCGACTTGGTCTTTGCTTCAAACGGTTCCTCATTCAAATACCTAACGAGTACTTCGAGCACTTTCCCAAATTCCAATCCCCAGGGCATAGAAACGGGTGGAACATGTTTTTGGCTGTTCTATATATACGAAAAAGAAAATAAAAATATTTTTTAAAATAGAAAATTCAATATTTTTGGATTCAAGCTTCGTATCTGCTTATACATCACCCTGCGAAATGTACCGTTTCTGTGTATCCTTCATCTCAGTCGAAATTCCAGAATATAAAAATGAAAAAATTGAAAAAAAGGTTTTCCGAAAATTCATGAAAACTAAGTGATACTTGCATTTTAGGCGGTCACCCTTTACCAAACCCACAAAATTTCGACGGTTTTTGTGTATCTCTCACCGTTTTCGAGATATTTAGTGAATTGATCAACAACCATCGGTGAACCTACGGCGAGTCTAGGTTCCACTTATCGTTTTTGGGGTATCAATCGAATTGAAAAAAAAATCTTTCCAAAAATTCATGAAAACTACGTGATGCTTGCATATCGTGTGGCCACCCTTTATTAAGAGCATGCTGAAGTCAGGCTTTACCCACCGTACCCGGTTTTCACTTGTTTTCACTGATAGCAAAGCCTACGCGTCACGAACGCGGAAAAGGAATCAATAGCGCAATTCTATATTGAATTCCGAAGATTTATATTGCAAAACTTCTCCATTTCATGCACTAATAGAGACAGGATATGGTATTCTGCACAAAATGATAATCGAAAATTATGGGTGATAAAACAAAGTAGCCGAAGGCTCGAAAATAATCGGTTCATCGACTAAAATTGACCTACCTAAACAGAGGGTACCAGGGCTGTGTTGGCCAATATGGGACGACAACCATACCCTCAGCTTTATCCTCAATTAATTTTCTCAGTAACCTAAGAATAAGGGAAAACGGAGGAAATGCATGAAACTGCTGCCTGGCCCAGTCTAAAGTGAACGCGTCAATTGAGTGTGCCTGTGGGTCCCTCTGTCAAGCGCAAAACCTTAAACATTTTGTGTTACTTCTTGAGGCAAACAGGTCGATCTCAGGTACTCCGAAAGTCGTTTCAATTCTTTCGAAAGCGTACTCTGCCAACTCTCATTCTGTGTCAATATTTTTAATTCTTGAACCCTGATCTGATCTGAACCCTCAACATGTTTCTTGGAGGGAATATACGATGCAAAGAGCTATATATTTCTTTCCTCACACCAACGCCAGATGTCCTTGGAAACCTTGTTCAAACCTGGGTATTTGCACCCCCCCCCCCCCCCCCCTCCCCCCCACTCTGTTGATGTAAGCAATTGCAGTTGTATTATCAATACGGAGTAAAATTTCACAATTGCTTAAACCCTCGGCGAAACACTCCAAGGCCATAAAGGCCGCCATGAGTTCAAGCTGGTTGATATGAATGTTAATCTCAGAGGTTTTCCAAAATCCATGAGCTTTATCCCCCTCGCAAAAGGCACCCCATCCAATGGTACATACCAAAAATGTCTTTCTGAAATTGAAATTTTCTAATTGGATTCACTGAATGTGCTGTATTGGCCCTCCATCAGTAAAAATCCTCTTGCAACCACTCGGGTAAATTCATCTGAGCTTCCTAGTTTCCTTCATTACCAAGAGAGATAAGTATTTTGCTCTTTCAAAGTTTTTTGAATAGAGCCAGCCATATTTTATGGCCGTACAGCAAGATATTATGATTCCAATGAAGTGAACAAAGTCTCGGATTTTACAAACTTCCTTAGAACTAAAGCTCTATAAGTTTTCGAGTTTTGTCTCGTTTCTCCTCAGGTACGTTTAGTGTTAGGTTATTTGAACTCAATTACATATATAAGACCCAGGAATTTACACTGGGTCTGGGTGTGAGGTCACTGTTTTTGATATTTATAATGAATCCAAGGGACTCCAGTGTATCTAATGTGGCTTGCACATTATCGAGACAAGATTTATAATCGCCCCCGATACACAGGATATCATCCAAGTAGGCAATCGATAAGAACCCCCTGCTCCGCAGCCAATTACGTAATTGGCATGCTTATGCAGGCTAAATACGTTGGTAAAGACTCTAGGAGCTGAAGAAAGCCCAGACGGCAAGTAAGTAAACTCAAACAATTGCCCATTGGATGAAAATCCGAAGTATTTTATACATTGTTTAACAACTGGGATTAGAAAATATGCATTCTGCAAGTCTAAATTGCCCACAAAGGCTCCCAAAGGCACCAAACGTGTGGCAGAGCGTACACCCTCCATTTTGAAATACTCGGTGTAAATACAGGTATTCAACTTTTTTTAAGTTTAAGACAATTCTGTCAGAACCATTCGGTTGTGGGACCAAAAAATACTTGGATATAAATTGACCTGAGCAGTATGAGCACCTTTCGATTGCGCCTAACATTTGAAGATGGTCGACTCGTTCCTTAAATATTCTAATAAATTCTTCAGTACTGAACGTGGGTTCCGGAGGAATGAATGTTTGCTTAGGGCACTACTGAACTCTACCTCGTAGCCCTCTACGCAAGCCAAAAACAAATCTATCTGACGTAATGTTTTTCCAATTTCGACAATAGTTTGCTAGCCGCCCAGCAATTTTTCTTGCCGCTAAGATTTCTGATGAGGATCGGGTTGACTGCTCTGGGACCGAGGCTGACCCTGAAAAGACTTGTTCGTCTGACATTTCCAAGTTTTCTGCGGAAAACGTTGTTTATTGCTCGATTGCTGGTTGTTTGACTGATAGCTGCCCGCCTAAGAGTTGCCCTGGAACTTCGCAGACGGGCTCTTCCAGTTTATCGAAGGTGATTGACTTAGCGCCGGTTTCTTCGCCAGTGGCTGAGGTTATGAATCCAATTCCACCTCCTCAATAGCCTACGCAGACTTTATTTTGTCCACCAAGTTCTCACCAAATAAAAATTCATCGATACCTGAATTTTCCAGCACAGACTTGACCTTTTTATCCATAAAGGGTAAAATATAAGCCCTTTGAGCTACAGCCTTTTGATGATGTCCCTCCGAGAGCAGCTTACCTGCGTCCAGAAGCAATTCTAAAATCTGCATTCTATCGAGGCCTTCGTTTTCTTTCTCGTTGAGAATGAGCGTAGCTGCAGTTCCTATGCCCGACAAGGCTGAGCCAATGGTGCATTGAGAATCTGCAAAGTGCTTATCTCTTCTTCTGGACATCTCATTCAAAGAGGCTGCGGCCTCTGGGTTCAGACGCTGTGATTCCAATGGGCAATTTCCAGTTCTGGGGGTAGTTCTCCAGGAGTTCTTTCTTATTCTCCTTGCCTATACCACCACATACCCAGTTTTTCCATCTCTCAGCTAATTCTGGGTGAAATTAAACTTCATTCTTTCACTTTCTGCAGCCGAAGCCACGTGGTCCCCCAAGAGTTTTAGTGTTCTTTCATCCAGTTTCTGGATTTCAGGCTAACCCTGATTCACTTCAAGCAGACCCAAAGGCGAATTACAAGAAACCTCTTCCATATTTTCTTTTTGCGAAGAATTATCTTCGTCTCTGCCCTGAGGTTCTGAAAGAACGAAAATGCATCTAGGTTATGTTCGATCCGTACATGACACTAGACCAAAATGCACTGCCAAGGACGATGCAAACGCCCTGAATCTGGGTGTTCTAATCTCTTACTTGTGACAGGAGCTGGATCCTGCTGTTGAACAGATTCTCGATCCCTGCATTCCGACGCCGCTAGTGGACGCTCGGTACGACGCTCGATTTTTACCTCGAGCCTTTTGAGTCTTCGCCAAAGTCTGTCACTGTCGTCTTCCCGGGAATTCCGGGATCTTTTCTCGGACTTTGGCATCCTTTTTTCGAAGTTTTTCCCGATTTTTGTCCCACAACAACTTCCGAAGATGTGACGCCACCACGCACGAAGAACGTAATGAAGCATGAACGGGCGGTTGGGGGTAGAAAGGGGGAGTGGGTTATGAATTTTATACTTACCTTGTAATCTGGAGAACGAGACTCGCAGTATAATTCTGCTCTAGGGGAAGGTCGGGTCCCTAGGGACAGCACGTACCTAGGGACAGAGGCTTAATTCTGTTAGGTGAGTGACAAAATCAGAAAACATGCAATGTACTTTTCATTGCTACCAAGAGGTGTTACCTCCTGTAGTTTGACCGGAATAAATCATCTCGTTGGCTGCGGATTGAGAAAAGTCTGAAAATCGGGGCTCTTAGTAAATTCCGAGGTAAATTCTGTTGTCCGTCTTCTGAGTCAAATTACACCTATAAAAGTTTATGTTTTCAGTTTCAATGCTTATCATAATTTGTAGTCGACCTTGTTCCGAACAAAATCCATGCATGACCATCTTCAGAAAACTAACCTACAAATCGAAAATTCTCGTTGAACTATTCGTAGGCTATGATCGTACCTTGGGACAATTTTGTATTGTACCTTGGGACAAGGCAAATCCTATAGCATTTACGGATAGTCGTAATATTTTGCATTTATTCTTTTTTTTCTTGAGCTGCCGAGGAGCAAAATGTATGAAAAACAAAAGAGACCCCCAAAGAGGAACGTTATATAAGGAAAGGATTCAATCCTGAAGCCGGGATAGGTATCTTTATGTAGTTATGTGGATGTGGACTTCTAATGAACAAAATTCTGATAAGATGTATTCGTTAGATCACCTAGAATATGGAATGACACCTACTCTGATGATTCGTGCTTCTCTAACTTGTATTAAGTCGCATGTGCCCCAAGGTACATGAGAATTTTACATCTTGTCCACAGGTACGAGTGCCTATGTCCCATGGTACATGCCTGGATTGTACCTTGGGACAAATGCAATATTTCGGAAAACCGTTTTTCCGAAGATATCCCTCAAATATTTACTATACATTTTTTTTAATGTAAAAACAAATGTTTGCTTTACATTTCTGCGTAAATTAAACTAAATTTCATTGACCGATGAAAAAGATACAGCTTATCGAAAAAAAGTGTCCCGGGGGACCCGACCTTCCCCTATATTGGCAGGACCATCGTATCCAGGGAACTGTGAATGCGAGGTTGTCTCGCATCGTCTATATAGGTGGCATTCCATGTCAAGTCAACCAATGATTTTCCCACACGATTTTTGATTCGCTCAACGATATCTTCTTCGGTCTCAAAAAAACACTCCTGAATTTCTTCAGAATTTTTCTGCCAACCGTTAATTTTTTATAATTATTCCACCCCGCCCGCTTGGTCAACTGGTGGATGTTAAATCTGGATGGTAATAGAAGGGATTTTATTTCATTCTATTCGACAAGATATTCATGAGAGATTGACGTGAATCAATTTTCAACATTATGCTGTCATTGCAGCTCATGGCCTCGCCATTATGTGTTGTATGAGCACAAGGCTGTCGTCCGTTTTCATCAGTAATTAAATCAATATTGAAGACAAACTATAGACACATTCCGAAGAATTGTGTACAATATGACGTTTTAAACAAACCATGTAACAAAGCAGACGCATTCCAGACCATTTACATACGGGCCCATTGTTTTAAGTTGAAACAAACGTCTATTCTCTTGGTGAGTACGCTTCCTTGAGTTCAAAGCTCAGCTATAGGTTTGCTGGTGAGGTCGTGTTTGAAATTGGCTAAATTAGAGCAACGATCTGGTTAGGGTGGCGTCGACTCCCGGCTTTTGTGTTAATAGGGATGAATAATATCAGTCTGAATAGTTGTTATTTTCCTGTCGAACTGAGACCTTCAACAGCCCCTGACCCTGAAATTGTTTAAATTCCGTTGGGTGCCGGCGGCACAGCTTCTATTCCTCGGGGAGCGACCGGCCAGTCGGCGTCGATGTTTATTGGGCCCTGCAGTGCCTTGCATACAAAATGCTGCTCTCTTCTTCCAGCCTAACTACCCTCTCAGGAGAAAACAAAAAGATCAGCTTTTATATCACTAAATTGGGCTGTTAAGAAATTATTCCAATTGTTAAAAGAGGCCAGCGAAGATCCAATCGTCTGGAACTCGAGGCGGTGCTAAGACGCGAGCAGACCACATAAAAAAATTCTGATAATTCAAAATTGGATGTTCGTACTGATCACACTCCTAAGACTTTGAGCTCAGAATGCTCGAGTGGGGTAACCAGATCCGCGTTCCCGTCCGCAGTTCTGTGAATGTGACGCGAAAATTCCGGACGCAGATAATCATTGGATTATCCTAGCGATTGGGGCGGTAGAGAGAGTACGGGATCCGCTACAAGACCAAACAGCCGGGAAGATGTGAGCAGGGAGATGTTGGCGGTCAGCTGTCAATCACGTGAAGGCTAGACTACCAATTTGATCTTTCATAATTTGTAAGAATTTCTCGGGGAACGGCAGCGCGGCAGCATGGCCAGAATCATTACGAAAAGGTAATTGCACCGATCACGGATCGCGGCTTCTATGAAAGTATTCGCCTTATTATAGTATATCCACGTGGTTGTATAATAACAATCTATACGCACACCGCGACACACAGTAATAACAATATACTCAAGTATAGGTTGGGCTATATAGCGTCTATATATAATCATCGGTTTGCTCTCACCAGCCGTAATAGATCCGTACCGTATCTGCAGCCGCAGCTGATCTTTTGTCTAATTATCTATTTATCTAATTATGCATGAAATTAAGGAAATTCTGGAACTCTGACTTGTCGCGTTTTTGTCTACTTGGTGCGTACAATCTACCCAATTCCATCCGATCTACGAAATGACTGATTTATTCCACAAGCCAAACATTGAATTTGAAGTAATGTTGGAAATAACAGAAACAGTTGACTCTTGAAGTTTTTTTCGCAGGTTAATCAATGTCATTTTCTGAAACGCAATACCAATTATACTTCCGAATTTCTACCATATATTCATTTTCTTTTCTGTTACATTATTTCAAGTAGACTATAATGATAACAGTATAATTTTTTCAGATATAATTGTTTTGGTGTTTATTGTAGCTAGGGGGCTTCACAGTCTGAGCCTTAGAAGGCGGAAGCTTGCATAATAAGGGTGTCAGATCATAGAAGTACACATTTCTATCTTTGATTTGGAACAAATCGTTACACCAGCGTTCAAAACGTGAGTGGTGGATACTGTTGAATTTCCGTCCTCAATAAACACGGTAACCACGGACCCCCCGTAACCGTTACTCCTATATCGACTTGAAATTTGAACCATCGTTCTATCGAATTGTTAACTGAACGTCAGGAAAATTGAACTGAAAATAAAAAAAAAAACATACGCCAGTCGGCTGAATTAGAGCTTATTCCAAATCTGTTTGATGAAAGTGTATCCCATGAGGTATTCAAAATTGCATATAAATTTCAACTGATTGGAAAATCGGTTAGTACGGAGATACCGAGGTTACCAATTTTTCTAGGACGATACTTTAATCCGTCCACCGGCCACAATTTTTACACTACATGGCTGGTTGTGGTTTTTTTTTGAAGCTAAAAATATGTACTTGTATGTAGCAGAATCCACTATACCGATCAATAATGACTGGTCACCATGAAACTTAATAGTTTACGAGCGCTATAACTCGGAAATCCCCTTAAAAGGAGACTTCGGTGAAATTTTGAAAATCGCTATGAGAGGTCGTATAGAAAAATCCTATCAGCAGTTGTAAAATAATGGCAGTATAGACTGTGAAAAAAATGCAGTCTCCTGCGATGAAAGTGTAGGCACGAGGAATTTTTGGCAGTGGTGGGCAAAAATCTTCATCGCAAGGTACCTTGCGCTCACACTTCCACCGCAGGAGGCTGAAGTTTTCGTGCACAGCCCATACTACCATTATTCTAAAACTGCTAAAAGGATTTTTTTTGTACGACAACTATTTTCGATATTCGGTATTCGAATGTTCAAACAAAATTAGAGTGAGCAGCAGCCATAACCCTAAGTGCAAGTTACTCCGCCATTCCCGGTCCCAAGCCCGGATGAGAATAAGGAGGACTGCACGCAGTGCTACACGTTGCAGATATGGGGGATTCTTCCGGAACACTAATTTTTGTAGTAACCGAGTTTTGTTTTCGATAATCCCACAGATTTCTTATATTGTTTCACCAGAATATTTTAGATAATCACATTTTGAGATTATAGGCTACAGGACAATTTTTTTTCAAAGAATCATAGTAATCCTTGTTTGCTGTTTTTTACGCCTACAGGTCAGTTTTAGACCCCGAAAAATTAGTCTTTGGGGAAAACCAGCCATGTATAGGAACAAAGTGACTGTAACGGGAAAGCTTCCAATATACTCAATGGGGGTCCAAATTTCACGTCAAATGTTTAGGAAAAATCAGAATGAGAGAAACTGTATGCATGTTAATTACCGCCAAGTACCACGAACTAAATTTTTTTCTTCGAATTTGTTTTCCGAATTTTTCGTTTCAATTTTTATTGCATCATAAATTATTTGGAAAAACCAATCGAGTGAACGAGCGAACTACCACAACGCCAGTCGATTCAATTTTATTTATATTTCTTGTACTCAATAGTTGTATCTGATTTCAAACCTTTCATAATAAGAATGTTTTGAAAGACGACTTCTGTTGAAAATAATTTTTGTTGATAGGTATTGCTCATGGAAGACTTTTTGTTGAGAACGAATTATTTTGATGGGTATTTCTTGAAAAAGATTTTTTGTGAAAGACGAATTTTCGTCTTGAATTTTTTGTGAAAGGGCGGACTAGGCCGGAGTCAGCGGCCGAGTGCCCGTGAAGCTATAGTTAGGAAGCTGGGTGCCAAAATGATATATGATTTAATCATGTTTCACATTGATAGGGATGAAAGTTCAGATCAATACGAATCGATTTGGTCCAGTCGACAAAGGTCGTATGTCGCTGACTTTTCGAGTTACAGCGCTTCAAAAATGTAAAAAAAAAGGGTGTGGTAAATTATTTGATCATGTCTGCCCTTCCGACCGATGGTTGTTATCATCCCCAAATTCACAAAAACGAAAAGGCAGACATCCAGACCGCTGAATTATCGCGGGATGAGGTCGTAAAAATGTAAAAAAAAAAGATCTACTAAATCATTTGATCATGGTTCTAGTTGCGCCCATTCGATTCATTAGGACTCCCGGAAGACAAAAAACAAAGGGCAGACATTTTGGTGACTGACTTTGAGGTGTACAATTTTTCGAAGTTCACGCGGAATCAATGGAAAGCGGGTATTACGGCTGATTGTCGTTATTAGAAATAGTTTTAGGATTATTAAATTATTCATTTATTTTTGATTCAATATAAAGCCAAGCGCTAAATACTGAAAGTCGAAATAAAAAAGGTCGATTATTACAAAGTAAAAACTATATATAATTAACGTAGAGTTTAAAAAAATATATACTTAAATGGTCTGCCTGTGGAAAGTCAGCGGTCTGGATGTCTGCCGTTTCGTTTTTGTGAATTTGGGGATGATAACAACCATCGGTCAGAAGGGCAGACATGATCAAATAATTTACCACACCCTTTCTTTCACATTTTTGAAGCGCTGCAACTCAAAGTCAGCCTTACCATGGTGGCAGACTATTTTTTTGTGGTTTTCCACATTGTCTTTAATCGAACAATTAAGGTCTGCCAAGTGTTCATTTCATATACACTTTTTTAAATCATAAAAAACATTTAAAAAATCGATTACTACTAAAGTCAGCGGTCTGGATGTCTGCCTTTTCGTTTTTGTGAGTTTGGGGATGATAGCAAGCATCGGTCGGAAGGGCAGACATGATCAAATAATTTACCACACCCTTTTTTTTTACATTTTTGAAGCGCCGTAACTAAAAAAGTCAGCCTTACCATCGTGGCAGACGCGGTCCTTAATGTTTCTTATGATACAAACATCGATATTAATAACGTCTGCCACATGATCGGATCATACAGAAATTTTGGCACCCAGCTCCGTAACTACTACGCGAAAATCCGAAAAACGTCGCAAGCGATTACTGCAGATTGAGCAAGACTAGTTCTGCAAAAGCTGTTCCTGAGATCGCGTTTTGGCACCTTTCCACCCCTGCAGGGCTGCGTTTTTCAAGATTTTTCATTAACCTTCAAAAAGTAGGTCTGTGAACTTTTACAGATTTTTAACGCTGTTTTCCAACGAGTAACGGCTTAAGGTAAAAACCAACCTTTTCCCAAGGCTTGCAAAACTCTTGGTTCAAAAGCTAAGCGTTAGCAAGCTTATCACAAGGCTTGCGCAAGGGTTTCTTGACCCATGGTGTTGCCAAGCGTTGTCATCAAGTGTTTGCCAGGGTAAAAACCAACCTTTTCCCAAGGCTTGCAAAACTCTTGGTTCAAAAGCCAGGCGTCAGCAAGCTGATCACAAGGCTTTTTCAATGGTTTTTTGGCCGCTTCAAGGGTATTTCAAGCTATACACAAGACTTCGGCAAGCGTTTACATTTTGCACGGGTTGTCACACTTCATCTACGCCGACGAGCTGTGAAAAAAACATCTTCTTCAACCCTTCGGCGGCGATTACTCATAATAATAAAGAATGCATAGTCAGACACAATTATCTCGGAGCTTTCTGAATGTTTAGGTATTTATTCTTGTTTTACTATTTTTCCCGACAGGATTATTGAACTCGAAACCCAGCCGCCTAAGCTTTCCGCGCCAACAGACTAGTAACGAAAAACTGTATTGTTCCTAGAATTTTGTTTCGATAATTTATTGCTGGCGAACAAATAAAATGGGATGGCTGAAAATGTTACCATACTTTTGTGACTCCTTGAACTATGTTCAGTAAAAATTTCAAACGAACCGAGTAGACCCTAAGACACTATCTTTATTTTAATTACAGGGGTTATGAAAATAATGATAGTAATGATTAGGATGGAAAATAATAATAATAAGTGAAAAAGACAAAAATGACAATAATAATAATTGCCGGGGTGGCAACAAAAATGATAATATTGATGACAACTTTCCTAAATTATTATTTCTTAGTGAGTCAGGAATAGAATTTAATTATATTGAATTTTTTAGGACATCTTCACATCCGGACATACGATCACGTACTTTACTGTTATATATACATATGATTATGGAATATATCTTTTCCTTTTTTCTTCAATTTGACCTCATCGTAGTGTATGTCAACTCCTTCACTGATTTCATGAGTCAATGACAACTTCACATGTATGGTTTCAACCCGTGGAGAGGGTACTTTTCACACAAAAATTCAATTCATTTGTCTCAAAAACATTTTCAACGTAACTTTTACAATATCTTATCCATTCTCAATATACTTACAGCATTACACCAACTATCCCAACCTAATCAAGCCCGTCAGCCAAGCCAGGGTCAGTATAAGTATACAAGACAATGTTATAACGGACCCGGCGGCCGTACAAATATCTGGAAGGGGGGACAGGACGAGGAGCTGTGGGGTTTTAAGGTATCTGACGTGATCTATGTGTATTCTGTATATTCTCCAAATCTTCTTGAGGCTAACTACAAGGGTGATTACAGTTACTTTATTTTCACGGGGCGTATACGTGTGTGTGTGTGTGTGTGTGTGTGTGTGTGTGTGTGTGTGTGTGTGTGTGTGTGTGTAATGTGTGCTCTCAGCTCTCACCCAATGCTCTCTCATAAAACGTGTATATCCCACACGGAAAGAACTCTGTTGCGAATATTGCATGGAAATGTACCATGCGAAAAAAGCAATGGGTGTGCCATACGAAAATCACTTCGATTCATACTAAAGTTGCATGGATTCATGCGATTTTAGTATAAAAGTGTCTCATGCGAAAAAGGCAAACACCGATGCGCTGATCGCACGAGAGCTGTGCACTGAACGCACAAGAGCGATGTGCGCTGAACGCATAGATACCTCCGTACCATAAACGCACGGAGTCTATGCGAAAAGAGCATAGGTCCCGAGCGTTTTGAAGATTTACGGACTGCGCATGCTCGGGGAAACCCACAGGCGATACGTGAGCGCGCGTTACAGTCTCCTGTTGACGTCACATTCTATTCAAGAGACTCGGTTATTATATTATATATATACTAGGGGCTCCGCCCCTCCGCGCTTCGCGCGGCAACCCCGCTCGGCGCTTCGCGCCTCGCTGTTCGGCGCTCCGCGCCTCACTTTTCCTAGGAATGGCTAGCCTAACTTTTTCTAACCGTCAGTGGCTGTTCTACCCATTTCTAACCCTTCTTGGGAC
>JAFFZH010011983.1:1870-37652 GCA_018420115.1 Euura saliciscinereae
CTCTACTCTCAGGGGCACAGTGAATTTCGGTGGAGCCCAAATCCGGTCCTCTACTCCCAGCGGCACAGTGAATTTCGGTGGAGCCCAAAATTTGTTTTTCTCATTTTTCCGATGTAGGGTAAATTACCCGGTATATTCAAATTGTATATATATACCAATATATTCAACATCCAACAAATACAAGATTTAAAAGTATAATCTATAATATTTGTAGCACTACAAATCTAGTTGTTGGTCCTGAGTGTACATGAGAAATCAAGTCATTTCAGTCAGTGATTATGCGACTACATTTTCCTTGCCGTAGATTTTAGTCTATAAATAATAAAAAAAAAAAAAAAAAAAATTAAAAACCAGACTCCTGCGCAAGCAGTCTAGACTCACATAAGCTTCTGGAGCACACTGAAAATGTATAGATTTTTATGATATTAGCACAATACATTTTTTCGAAAGCATAAAGTACGATGAGCTTACACCCCCTTTCCTTTGACATCTTTGATACCAATCGAAAACAACATTTATTTTTCAGTCTCAGTTATTTTCACTCTTTATCAGAGTACATAAAATCCTTATCTGAACGTAGTTACATGGTCAGAGTAATATTGAAAAAATTAAATATCCTCTTCAGTACATGTGCAGTTCGAATTCCACATTGGTCGTCATAAATGATATCCAAATTTTGCCGCTCGCCGGAATTCTACGGTTCTCGGCTGTTCGCAGCGCCCCCTATAACGTGGGATCTTCGGACCACTTTTAGACGCCTAAGTACTGGGGAGATATGTCTCCTTCTGCTCCATGTTCGCGCGGCTCGCGCATGGCCGTGATTTTTCTTTTTTAGTGTGATTCAAAATTCAGTCAAATATATTTTCGAGTGAATTGAATAAATTTTAGAGTTTTTATGTGCTTCTTAATCGATAGTTAACTACAATGAGTAACTTTCATTCTCCCATGCGATGTATATCGCCCAACGCGAGGTGAGTAGGTTAGGATACTTTAAGGTTAGAAAATAAGAGGTTAGAGACGCCTGAATCACAAAACCCGGTTTTCCCGAGGCTTTATTGTTCAATAAAATACTCCTCGTCTCTAATAATGACGAGATAACTGGTTTTACGATTCAATAAACAGTCTTAAACGGCGCTACAAAATTATAAATCACCAAATTCCGCCGTCTTCAAGACGTTCGAACCAAGCTTTTGTTTACACCTCTTAGTTAGTAGCTTTTCTTTCTAATTCTATGACAAACTCTGAATGATTCTGATCTAATTTTATTCAATATTATTTTCTATTTTATTTCCACGTGAACAAAATAATTAGAACGATAAAGAGAACGATATTCCGAATTCAAAAATTACTCACCAACGTTTTTCTCCCTTATCAGAGTCTTGACTCCGAAACCCCAGGTCCAACAAACGCTAGATCTTCGTCAGACGCAGACAAAGGCAAAGAACAGCATCACATGGTTCTTCATAAACACTACGCTACTGGCCGTCGTTATTTACGACATGTAAGTGCCTGTTGATCGAACGATAAACTCCGAACATTATTGCATTGATCTTATCCTCTTATTCTCACAGATTGTACGGCGGAGTAGCTTACAAACCATTCTGTTGGATAGAGTGGTGTTTGGCGTCTATATTGGCGCTGAACGCTCTCTACCACATCGTGAGCTATGCGATAGCTACGTTAAGCATTCAGCCCGTGGTTCTGAGTCCTCGTCAGAGAAAGCTGCTCGGAGTAACGGACAACGATCCGTTATTCAAGAACGAGATACAACCTGCTAAGAAACAGTCGGAGCCGAGCTCTCCGCAACATTTTTCTACCATGAACCTCAGCTGGAGGTCAAACACGCTCAGTTCTCCCGGATTGAACGAAAGCAGTGCGTACGAGAGAGCTTAGAATCTTGAAAAAAGGCTTATCCTCGCGTTGACTAACAGTTTTGAAATATTTTCAGAGGATTACGCTCTGTCCAGCCCCTTCTACAAGTACAACAGCCCTTCGTCGCCCCATAAGTTGGCCGTGAGTCCGAACACGTCGTTGAATAAGTCCTTGAACAATTCTTTGAACGGGAGTATAACTGGGGAAGGATTGATCTACGACGAGACGCAGTTACAGAGTTATCTGAAAGAGCTCGAGCACCGAGAGAGAAAATCGACCTCCGTGACCAACATAGACCAACCGTCGAACTTGTTGAGCTCTTTCTGGTCACATCCGGCGACCAGAAGCCCGGGAGAAGTATCGCCCATGTTGAGACGATGCGTTTATCAATTGGCACCGACCGTCGGTACGAGGCGCATATTCGTTGATTTTTTACTTGGACACGGGTTATTTAATTCAAATTCTTCATTCGCACAGATAAATCTAAATCCACGAGTCCAGGGGCTGAGGAAGGACGCTCGCCGAGAGGCATTTTCGGCGCACCAGATATTTGGAGAAAGTATAGAATCGATTCGAACAAAGTTAATCAGTGGACAGCCAATCTTCGAATGGTAATTAAAAAATCCCGAGACTTTAACTCATTCAAAATGTATAATGGATATTTTATTTCAGTGGATGAGCAAGACGGTCGTAGAACGAGTGGCGATAGAAATCGAGAACGTTCGTGTGGCCCTGGTGAGGCATGGTTTGAGCGATTCTCAACCTGGTCTGGTAGGACTAGACAGGCTTAGAAAATTGGCACAATCTCCAACCCTGGTCGCAGGGGTTCCGACGCTACCGACCTTAGTCCCGTTTCTCGAGCTTTCGAACAACCAGGATTATCTAGTGAAGAGAATCAAGGTCTTGGCGAAGGGTGGATCCATGAGCGATTTCAAATGGAACGGTGGAAGTTCTCATAATGGGAAAGAATGGGATAATTCTTTACCCACGGATACAGCGGCTAGTATTCTCATTAATCCATCATTTGATTATTGATTTTCTACGGGAGAAGAAGAACGAAATTTTACCTAATCATGCCAACATTTTTGTTTGAGTGATTCTGTCTTCAATTACGCAGGCCGACAAAAAAACAAAAAGTGTCTGAATTCGGCATGTGAAACATGTTTTCTTACGTATTTTTCACTGCTGAATCCGAATCCGAAGTCAAAATGGGGGGTCATCCGGGCCGATTTTCAGTAAATGGCTGTTGAAAGTAAGGAAA
Source organism: Euura saliciscinereae (assembly GCA_018420115.1). NCBI lineage: Eukaryota > Metazoa > Arthropoda > Insecta > Hymenoptera > Tenthredinidae > Euura > Euura saliciscinereae. Next base: position 5,004 of record JAFFZH010011983.1, read on the forward strand.
TAGTAATACCAGTTGGATGAGTTTTTGGAATTACAATCATCATAACTATACGTTTTGGGGTCGCTGAATTCGAATCTGGCATTCGTTTGACCCTAGAAGGTCAAAATCAAGGTCAAAATGAGAAAAAGAAACTGTTGAAGCACAGACAATCATCATACCTATCCGTTTTTGGGGTCGCTGAATGAAACATACTCCATTCTGACCTCAGATTCGGATTCAGCTACCCCAAAAACGGATAGGTATGATGATTGTCTGTGCTTCAACAGTTTTTTTTTCTCATTTTGACCTTGAAATGACCTTGACTTTGACCTTCTAGGGTCAAACGAATGCCAGATTCGAATTCAGCGACCCCAAAAACGTATAGTTATGATGATTGTAATTCCAAAAACTCATCCAGCTGGTATTACTATTTTCTTACTTTCAACAGCCATTTACTGAAAGTCGGCCCGGATGACCCCCCATTTTGACTTTAGATTCGGATTCACCACTGAAAAATACGTAAGAAAACATGTTTTACATTCCGAATTCAGACACTTTTTGTTTTTTTGTCGGCCTGTGTTATTATTGGTATTATCAGAGAGGGATCAGTTTTTTGTTTAATTTATTTTTTCATGTTCTCTGGCTCGTATTTCAGATCGTGATGCACCTTTTCTCTTCGTACATGGATACGCAACTGGAAGCTCCTCTGGATCAACCGGATGCCAGAGCTTTCACATCCAGATACACGGCCAGGGCTGGGATGGACCTACCGCGAAATAAGGGTCCCATCATAGTTTGCCAGTCGGTTAATCCGCCGCATTACAGTTTGGCATTATCTGGGGATTCTGCAGCGAGCGATTATGAAGAAATACCGAGGGTTTGTTCATCTTCTCATTCATACATGACTCGTTCTGTTTTCTATTGCAGCCTTTGAAACAATAATTTGACTTCCTTTCTCATTTCAGGGTCGAAACAACATGTTTCATACACTCCTGTTGTTTTTGTACATAGTAAAGACACGGGACCATGGAATGTTGGGTAGAGTTAATCTGGGAATGTCCGGTGTCAATGTGCTGTGGGTAACTGACGGATGATTGTGAGATTTGATCGGTTAAAAAATACGAGTGTGTGATGTGATTTTATAATTTAAATATACTAAGCAGTGCTTCAATTCCTAAGAACTGAATAAGATTATTAGTAAGTGTGCCTAATTATTTAATATCATGATAATTAAGTTTGTAGCTACTTAACTATGGAATAAATATTTCTTACATCAAACTTAATCCTATGTTTGTTAATTTCTTTAGTCTCAGCGAGAATCTGTTGTTTCTGTGTATCTAAACAAATTTCTCAGAGATCGCAGTTCTTATGACCGTTTGGCAGCGCCGGACTTATGCCTAGGCACACTAGGCACTGGCCTAGGGGCCCGAGCTTGTAGGGGGCCCCGTCAGGGGCCGAAAAAAAATTAATGAAAAATTATTTGATTAAATTTGATCAAATCATGAATATTTAAAATTTTTGTTTTATTCCAGAATTTTAAAAAGGGGCCTTGACCTCTATTTGCCTAGGGGCCTTGGGTTTCCATGTCCGGCGCTGCCGTTTGAGAGAAAATTTCGTTACGATCGTTAATCAAAAACTAGTCAAGCTTTTCAAAAAAACGTTCGAAAACTCGCGTCATAAGTCCCGCCGCTCATGTCAGTTGTTTTTGCACCAATCAATGATCTCGCGTTTGGGGAAGTCCCCACGGTTCGCGAAATCCCCATTCTTCAACCAATGAGAGGATGGAGAACCTAGAGGCCGCGCCCACACGTGTGTACTGTGTAGTGCAAGCGGTCCCTTCAGCCCATGTTTGTGTCGATCGGAATTTTTTTTAATTCGGAAGACCCCACGTGATGAAGTATGTTTAGATGTATAAAATTCGAATACTATTTAAGTGTCACACCTTATGATGCGGCAAAGTCAATTTCTACGGACCCACAAAGATTTTTATTATTAATTCTTCAATATTTTATGGTTATAGAACCTCTTAGAATCCGTCAAGACGAAAACACTGTACAATTTTGCAGAATTTTTCACACCAAAAAAGAAAAAAAAGAAGCTTTTCTTCACATGTTTCGTGTAATAATATACTTCTCATAATTGTGTATATTGAGATGTGTAGCTAAATTTTTTGCGTGATATATTTTTTACAGAAAAAAAATCTACCTATAACTCTGGATTTTTCAAAAAGTAATTTCCCGCCTCAAAGGCCCTGAACAAATCTGATGTTACGATTTATGCTTTTCAGAGATCCGATGAGGATTGATTAATCCCGGATAACGAAAACAGTAAAAGATGACCGAGGAGCTGAGAATCTTGTACTTGCTTTTGTCCAAGAACTTAATTGTGCGTAGGCGGCACTGGATCGGCAGTATCGTCGAGTTGATATTACCAGTGTGTGTGATCGTCGGAATACTGGCCATCAGATCCAGTTTCATTATCGATCCTATTCACGTCAATGGAAATTCTCACTTTCCAATCAGAAACAAATCCGACTTGGTCGACGGTTACGGAAAGGCAGATAATGTTCACTTATTCTACAGACCGAAAAATGAGTTCAACGACAAACTCGTTAAGAAGGCCACTCAGTGTATGGGATTGCTTGCCGGCCTTAGTGAGCACTCGCTTCATCGATAATCCACTAGAAACAGTATTTCGATTGAAATTGATTTCCAGTTTACTTTTCTACTCTTTCACAGACCAGCAAGGCTTCGACACGGAAGATCAAATGCTGGAGTTATACAAAATGATACAAATCCTATCCGAGCGTGTTTTAGTTATTGCGATTTCTTTCGACGACACTGCAGGCCAAGCTGTACCGAAGAAACTCAATTACACGATACGATCTTCGGAACTGATTCCTCAAACGTACTTTCAATTCGACGCTTCAAACACAGCTTCCGATAGGTTTATCAGAGAAATTCCAATTGTCCCTTTGCAAATGTGCATCGACGATGCTTTCATCGATTTATCTTCTCCCGACGGAGCGACTAAACCTGTGGTTGGGATACTAGAAATTTATACTACAACAATATCTAATTGTCTCTACTGAGATTCTATTCGTGCTAAAGTTTGAATGATATTCCTTACAGGTTTCCATCCAGAAGATGCCTCATCCGGCTTACGACATCGTCAACCCTCTTGAAGTCCTCATCCAAAGTTTTATTTGTTCGTATGGAGGGATGATGTTCTTTTCCATAATCTATATGATAATAACTTACGTTGGGGCGGAAAAAGCTAGCGGTATTAATGTGAGTATAATTTTGGGGTACTTCACAATTTTACAATTTGAACTGTAATATTATTCATGTTTTAGACTCTACTGAAAATGAACGGAGTTAAACATTATCAAAATTTCCTCAGCTGGCTGGTCGGCGGAATGTTATTCAGCGTAATATCAGTTTTTGGAGTTACTGGACTACTGAAATGGAACTTGATATTCAATCAAAGACCTCTTTACCTGTATGGCGACGGAAGTTTAATTTGGTTCACTCTCTTCCTCAATGTAGTTCATCTTTATGCATTTTGTCTACACATTGCTTCTTACTTTTCCAAAAGTAATTATACACCTCGTTATACACCAAATTATGATTTATAGATGATTCTAGCTATCATTGGCATCGAAACTAGGCCGACTTATTGTTAGAGCCACCATCTTTATTTACTATTTCAATAAAAATAAATTTCGGGACAAGATTATGATATTTTATCAGAAGAATGTATCATGTACTGATGAAATTAGCCCGTTTCTAGTTTCTCGAGTTTTCAGCTCCCAGCCCACTTTGAGTAGGGCAAAATTTTACCACCAGATGTTAGGGTGCGAAATTTTCATTCCCAATTGTCTGGTCAGGAATCACTTATGAGGATATCATGAACTTACTTGAGAATTTTACATTTTTAACCGACTTCAAAAAAGGAGGAGGTTCTCAATTCGGTTGTATTTTTTTTTATGTTTGTTACCTCAGAACTCCGTTATTTATAAACTGATGTGGAAAATTCTTTTTTTATTCGAAAGGGTATATTTTCAGATTGGTCCCATATAAATTTCATCAAAATCGGTTGAGTAGATTGGTTTTGAAGTCGTTTTTTTTGTCACTCGTTATTGCTTCTATTTATATTCCAGCATTGTTTGCCAAAGCGGTCGCAATCACATTGACTGTAATAATGAACCAGCTTGCGAGACAGCTTGAGGAGATCGGTAGTATCGAATACGTGCCGTACTTGGGTCTCTTTTGTCCGAGTGTAGCTACCATGAGATTATTCGATGAGCTAAACAAACATGAGAACTACTGTGGGTATCATAACAATGATAAGAATATATTTTCATGAAGAAACTGCAGAATACCTGACGACGATATATTTTCGCTTTCGTTTGGTCTCTTGCAGTCACCGGAGCTCAGTGGAGGAATATATTCGAGACAGCAAATCCTGCGTTAGGAATCACAGGCAGCCTCGGCTTCATATTGTTGTTCAGTATCTTCGGTGTGATCCTTCACTTCGTCTTAGCACTGTACCTGGCTGCTGTGTTACCCAACAAATACGACGTTCCTAAGTCGCCGTTATTTTCCTTCAAGGTTTACTCCCATTTTTTGGAACGAGAAGAATCCCTACGTTATTCTGCTTGAGCTATTACCGTGCTTTTTTGTATGTATCATAGAGATTCAGGAAAAGCAAGACATCTCATGGTTACGAAACTACATGCCTGCAGACTGCGGAAGGAAGACCGCAGATATTAGAACCAGCTGTAGCCAATGGCACGTTGATTCCAAGTGTACAGCTGATAAACATGGCTAAATATTTCACTACTGGATATTTTAGATCACAGGTAAGATATTTTTGAATCGGAGTTTCATTGACTTTGGAATTATTGGCCGAACTGTAGAACATGAATTCTCTATATCATCTAGTCTGTGAAAGCAGTCAAGGGGGTCGGTATGGAATTCTACAAAGGTCAAATCACCGCGTTACTGGGACACAATGGTGCTGGAAAAACGACAACATTCTCAATTTTAACAGGTACAAGTGTTGGCACCTTGTTTCTCATATTGGTGATTCTAAACATGATGTATATTTTTATGGCAGGATTGACCGCGCCATCAAGAGGAACAGTTTACATAAATGGCAAAGATCTGAGAAAGGATCTCGATGAAGTCAGAAGCGATTTGGGTGTATGTCAGCAAGAGAACACGATTTTCCCAGATTTGACTGTGCTGGAGCAACTGAGACTGATCGGTTTGGTAATTCGACTCATCTACTTCTTAGGCTTGTCGGTGATTAGGCTGGCACAATCATCCATTAGATAACTCGCCTCCATTTCAGTTGAAACGAAAGACTGGAACTAAAAAGCAATTGATGAAAGACGTTGATGATTTGTTAAAGCAGTTGGATATTAATGAAAAACGTAATGTTATGCCAGACAAACTTTCTGGTGGTCAGAAGAGAAGGTTGTGTCTGGCGATGGCGCTCATCGGCAATGCTTCAGTAAGTTTCATTTCTGATTTATGATTGTCAAACTTTTCTTAGATTGAATGAAACTTCTTTTCTCAGACTCTTTTCTTAGATGAACCAACGTCAGGAATGGACCCGGAGACAAGAAGGGGGACGTGGGATATTATCTTGGTAAGATCTGTTTGATTACCATCATTGATTGACGGTGATGATGTGATCAACATACGTTTTTCTTTTTACCCCTAATCTTCTTGCCATTTATTTGTTCAGAAATATCGCAAAAATAGAACAATCATAATCACAACCCACAGCATGGAAGAGGCAGACGTCCTCGGCGACCGTATAGCAATCATGGACTCGGGACGTGTCAAATGTTACGGCACACCGATGTTTCTGAAAAAGCACTATGGTGACTATAAAATAATAATTTCTTCTTGAAATTCGATTAACTTCAAGACTAAGATTTAAACTATACGTTTCAACAATAATTCTTCCGCATGGTCATAATTCAGGACATGGCGATCACGATGTGACGATCTCAACGAGTTCGCGTTGCGACGAAGCAAAAATTAGAGCCATAGTCGGCGGTGAGGCAAAGATGAACACGTCGCACCGTGGCAGAATAGTTGTGACAATACCTTTTACACGTTCCTTGCCGGTAATCCTGGACAATATCGAAAGCCGAAAAGCAGAGCTTGGTATTACTGGCGTCAGCGTATCCACTATGACGCTCGAGGAAGTATTTTTCAAGTGAGTGCAGCCTTTTCATGACTGAAAAGACCATTTTCAGGTGTAATCTATCTCGCTTATCAAAAATAGTGAGTTTCTACGGCAAATCAGCTTTTGTTATTGTGTCCTTAAGAGTTGCCGAAGATGAGAGCAGTGACCCTATGGACGATGTTGATCTTACCGAAGTATCCCCCGTGAAGGGATATGAGTATCTGGCAGGATCGGATCTCACGTGGCAGAGAATAAAAGCTTTATTACGGAAAAAGCTTACGTACTTCAAGACTGACGTGTTTCATTATCCATCAATCGTAAGTTCTTCTTTCTTCTGTTGAATGATGTTGTTTCATTTTTATTTCTAAATAAAATTGGGTCGTTCTGACTTTCGAATGAATAATTCGAGGCAGACGCCTATCAAGATTATTTAAAATATCGAAAATCCCACTTTTGAAATTGCTTTGCAGTTACTCTTAGCTTTGTTAGGCGTTCTACTTCCAGTACTTGTCATCCCTGACCTATCAATAAAAGAAAACAGTAATGAGATACTTGATCTTGGAATGTATAACAATACGGAGGTGCTAATACATTCTGTAAATTCTACGCTTGGAGAAACTTACAAAAAGATTATCGAAGGACGGGGAGGGACGGGAATTCTCGTAAAAGTAAACCATGGCCTTAATAATGGTATTTGAATAAATCAGTATTCCCGACCTCAAGTTTAAAAAGCATATAGAATGATGCGAATTCATTTGCTTCCAGAATTATTGTCGAGGGCTAAATTGGACGTGGCTCACTACAAAACTCGAACAATCATTGCTGCAGAATTTAATTCTAGTTTTATAGCGAATGGATTTTATTCCGGAGGTGGACCGTTGAATGCTCCCATAACGGTGAACGCCATGTCTAATCTAGTACTGAAGACAACAGCGGGTGACCAGTACTCTATAGTTACGAGAATCGGTAACTTACCTCGATCATTGTTTCTGGATATACTAGATAAAGTAATGCGCAAAGTTAGCAATGTGGGCAAGCTGACTTTGTTCATACCGATGTTCTTCAACGCCGTTGCTTTGTTCGTGAAGCATCCGCTGATCGAGAATAGCACTAAAATCAAACAACTTCAACGCATGGCCGGCGTTTCCGTTTCCATGTACTGGGGAACAATTTTTCTTATTGATTACACGTTTTACATTATAGTTGCATTATGCTTAATATTTGGCATCTTCTTAACTGATTTCTTCGGTGAATTAGACGCTACCCCATTAACTGAGTGCGGTGAGTTGAATCTTGTGACGATTTTTACTGTGTCATCGATGAGACATCGAATACATTGATTATGAGTTTTCACACAAATCAGAAGTAATATACGGGTCCGGTTGTTTTCAGGTTTTCTTCTGCTACTATTTCTACTCTTTGGTATCAACGTTCTCCTTTTGGCGTACATACATAGTTTTATCAAGAAGCGATATAACATTGTAGGCTTGATATCGAGTCTTGTACCCACGTTGATGTGTAAGTTGATAATACTTTGCGAATTCATTCAATACTTTCAATTGAATCAACAATTTTTACAGTGTTCGTCACACTTTCTTTACACAAAGCGTTACCATTGATGAAAAAATGTGAAAATTGTAAAAATTACAACATAATTCAAAGACGGATATTTTCTTTGCAACCTCACGTCAGCTTCGTCTACGGATACTTGAAATTCATAGAAATATCTTCTGACTATGCTAGATGTCAGGGTTTGCCTGAACGTTTGGGTCCAGTTGCCTGTTTGGATGAGGACTCGTGTTGCGGTGTGTATAACAACTTCTTGACAAGATCGCGTAATTTCAAGAATTGTTATATTGTTGTCGATTTTAATTGTTATCGAATGAATTTACGCTTTCAGCTCTACGATGCTCCAACGGACACTGTGCAAATTCAGTAACGTATATCGACAACTTTCGCAAGGAAGGTGGCCTCGAAGAGTACCTGACATATTTATTCTTCGTATCCATCGTTTTGGTCTGTGTTTTATGTTTGTTGGAGCAGCAGATGTTTTCAAAATTACGATTGATGTTGACAACGAAGAAAGAAAAGGGTGATGGCGAACTGCATCCGATCACGAATTCACTGTCAACGTGTAGAATGAGTGAACGTCAGCTCCTGCTTGCAGATTCAGCAGCAAACAGTGATATAATAAGCGAAAGGAATATCGTACACCAAGCGATCAATGAACGTGAGTTGTTACGATACGCCTGGTGCGACATCATGGATTTGTAAAATATAATTGAATCGAGCAAAGCGCTGAGTGCAGGAAATGATTTCAGGTTCAACCAAACGAAATGGAGAAGATGAAAACGTTTTTCTGGCTCACAGGTTGAGTAAATGCTATGGAAAAGTGGAAGCTGTGAAAGAAGTTAATTTTCGAGTAACTAAAGACGAATGCTTCGGTTTGTTGGGCGTTAACGGCGCTGGGAAAAGTACCACATTCCGAATGCTGGTTGGAGAAGAAGTTCCGACCACTGGAATTCTTTATCGTGATTCTCACAGCATCAAGTCTCATCGAACTCGAGTGAGTGTGAAAGATTTGCCCAATTTTTATTCCACCGGCTGAACTTCGCAGTAACGTGGTCCGGATGTAATATTTTCTATTTTCTATTTTCTCAGATTATAATCATTGATAATGGCCTCTTTTGCATTTTAGTACTTGACAGGAATGGGCTACTGTCCTCAAAACAACGCGTTGATTCCATACTTCAACGCGGTGCAACACTTATCTCTTTTCGCTGCTCTAAGAGGGATACCAGACTCCGAAGCTGCGGAAGAAGTTCAATCATGGATCAACCAGCTGCGTAAGTGCCATGGTCTCAATAGAGTAACTTACATAATTGAAATAGTATAACGAAAAGAATCAAAAAGCATTCTGGTATTATATTATGAGTCACTTTCATCCTCATTGGTCGATGTATTGACCAATTTTTTTCCTCCAACTCGTGTTGAAGTGAATGAATATAGTAAAATTAATACTTATGATCCTCCAGGATTGAATAAACATGCGAGGAAGAAGAGCAAAACTTACAGCGGTGGCAACAAAAGGCGTTTGAACATTGCAATGGCGTTAATTGCCAGTCCCAAAATGGTTTTGTTGGATGAACCTACGACAGGAGTCGATCCCGTCGCGAGAAGATCAATCTGGACCATACTTCAAAATTGCCAAGAATCTGGACAAGCGATAATACTGACATCGCACAGGTGTGTAAAGTCCTCGAAAATCAGTTACCAGTATACTTGGAAATACTTCCACAAGATTTCGGATCGATGACCAACACTTTGTTCCAGTATGGAGGAGTGCGAAGTCTTGTGCAACCGATTGGCCATTATGGTGCAAGGTCGGCTATTGTGCATCGGAGCTAGTCAGGAATTGAAAGAACGCTTCGGCGCGGGTTTCAATATCACCGTCAAACTGAATCCTGAAAGGTCGCAGCAGGACGCTATGAACATCAAGAATGAGATACAAACTGCTTTCGAGTGTGTGCTCAAGGACGAGCATCCCGTAAGCTCAACCATTCGTCTAAATCTTATTAAACTTTCCAGTCCCAACTTATCCCAAATTCGACGTGTTATTATAGGGGCAGTTGTTCTACCACGTAACCAACCCCAAAGAGACTTGGGTCAAGATGTACGGGACGATGAACGGCATGAAATCTCAATACAATTGCTTGGAAGATTTTACTGTGACTACGTCGACACTGGAACAACTGTTTATCCAGTTTGCTAGGTCTTCTGCAAGTGCTGAAGTGTAATCACACGTGATCAGTTCAACTACCTCATAGATGATTATTGTATAAGTACAATATTTGAACTCATTGTCAGCGGAGAACCCCACAGAATATCTTGTTGAGTTGTGAATTTCTTTAAACATGAGTCTAGATTATTAGAACGATTATCTGTTGAATGAAAAAATGTACGAGAATGTATGCATGGGTTTCCCAATAGAGGATTTTTGATACCTCAATTCAATACAAAACCTTCCAACCATGTTTATGATTACACCATTGTGTCTTCTTTTATCGCATTCAATGAACGAGGATGAAACGATGCAACCGCAAGGGTGGGGTTGCATTTCGGAATACGCCCTGAATCCCAGTAACTCGAAACGATCAGAGTATATCGCGTCTCTAATGACATAAGGTCGTAAGCGCCAATATACGAGTTTTTGCTTTTTGTAACGGCAAAAGGTCGTACATTTTTTTTAACCGTATTTAGACTAAAGACCCAAAGGTTCGTTCATAAATGTTGAAATTTAATACTAGGTCAATTAAAAGCAGAAGGTCGTATGTACTGGTCGATACGACCTTTCAGTCCTAACTTCGCAAAAAAGAATGGTTTTCATTAGTTGCATAAGGTCGTACCCGCCAAAAAGAAATTAAAAAATTGGCGCTTACGACCTTCTGGTTTTATCTGCGAATATTTCTATAGAATTTTTCAGAACGGTAGTTTTTTCAATTTATCTTTGCATTCCATGACTTTTTACAGCTATTTGAAAAAATCATGAAAAATGAATAAAATAAAAATTGGCGGATACGACCTTCTGGTTTTATCTGCGAATATTTTGTATCGAATTTTTCGAAACGTCTGTTTTTTCAATTTATCTTTGCGTTTCATGAGTTTTTACAGCTACTTGCAAAAATTATGAAAGAAAAAAATTGGCGGATACGACCTTCTGGTTTTACCATTTTTTTAATTTTCTTTATTTTCCTCAAAAATTGTAATGAAAGAATGACGTATCGGCCCAACATACGACCTTTTGCATTTACATTTTCCGATCTCATAATTTCAATTGCTCTGATACGTTTTGATCATTTTTAGAGGGAAGGGCGTAAGAAAAAAAAATTCTACGACCTTCTGCCACCAAAATCGTGTTTTTGTCGCTTACGACCGTATGTCATTAGACACGCGATATCGCAAACAAAATTTTGCGATATCGCGTGTCGGCGAATTTGAATAGAATTGCGTGCCAATTATTTTAAATTTTTTTTAATTCGACCTAATTGCCTTTATAGCACACTTAATTAGATTTGATTTACAGCTGGGCTGCCTTGAGAAATTTCGCTACACGATATTAGGAAAGGTTATTCTCAACGCTTTCATTTAATGTACATATTGTTGATATTTGAATAGTGGGTCAGCAAGATGTGCAAATTTTTAAACAAAATAGCGGGTTGGGGCAGGTTGTCACAAAATTATTGGGGCAAGTTGTCACGTGTAAAAACTCACCCCATTTTGACTTGATCATGGTTTTTTGAGTTGAGGTCAACTTTCTCAAGATTCTGGGAGTCTGGGTGGGATTTCGCATGGTTTGTGGGGCGTTCGGAGTCTAGGTTGACTGTTTCGTGGTTTCCAGGAGACAACCCTACTGAAAATCGAGGCATGAGATCTGATGTGAGACCAAATTCTTATATGAATTCTGATATCAGCTCACATGAGATCAGGTGAGATCCCCACATAGGCTCACATCAGATCTCGGTAACGAAATTCGATTTTCAGTAGGGAATACAATGAAACCCGTTTTCGCCATTTAAAATACTGGGGACAACTTACCCCGGAGTCTGTGACAACTTACCCCGCCTCGGGGCAAGTTGTCACACTCCGCGAATTTTTTTGAAAATTCGAAAAAACCTACTCAGACTTGCTTTAGAATAACCAAAAATTTTCTGTAGGTGCGTAAGGTGAGCGTAGGTGCATCTACAATACCTTATCTCAAGATTAGCGAAGAAAAAATTTGTAAAAATTCTAAAAATCAGGGAGTAAAAAGTGTGACAACTAGCCCCGGTCTCCCCTTATACTAGTTGCGACATCTACAGTCCAGAACGAGCGCTTTGGTGGTGAAAAATGTATGCATGTACATGACAACACATTCTCACTTTGGTGAGCGTGTATTAGTGTGCACGGTCCCTATAGTCGGGAAGGCCTCAGGATCCTTCTATTATAGTTCAGCCGCTGATTAGGTATGCGACATAAGGTAAAATGTGAAGAAATTCAACCACGATTTTCTGAAATTCCATATTCTTACACAGTTCTTTCGCAGAAAAATAAAAAATCCGGGTCTTCGCGAATCAGTTGAAGGTTGACATACATTTTTTTTTGAATCGTTTGAATTTTTCGTCTCGACCTTGCTGGGCGATTTGAGATGGAACCGGCCTGAAGTAGAAAAAAAATTGATCTGGTTATTCCGTACAGCTTTTTATATTGTCGATTTTCGAATTATTTAACATTTCTTCTATTATGAAATACAACATACGAATTTGAATCCCGCGCTATTTTTACATAGAATTGACGTTCTGTGAAATTGGCTAGAATTAGAATATCTTGTGGTGGTATTAAGGATACTAATCCAAAGTTCTGAAGCTCGATTTTGCGTAAGTGCAGAATTTAATATAGCGAACAATAAATCCAGCAAATTTTTTTAAATCGTATAGCTTCGAAAAAAAAATTTAAATTCGCTCACATAGGCAATGCAGGGGTCAACAACCTCCGAATTCTATTTATGTTCATGGCACGACGCTATAAGTATATTGTGATTCGTTTACGTATATCTTGAGGTGGCTATTAGATAATTTACATGTTATTTCATGTTGTGTTATATTTCATGTTATTTATATCACATTGGGTCACAAAGCTGCCTCCCCCCGCCTCCCAAGGCGAAGTAACGTAACTTCCTCCCCCCCCCGGCCCTCCTTCATGCTGATAAGAAAAAGCATTGAAAACTTTTATAATTTCCACGAAGGCGTTTATTGAACATTTTTAATACTTTGATTGAACATAATAATTACAATAAGACAAAGTTTGAGACTAGTAGGTGAATAGGAGCCGCGCCTATAAAACAAATAACAACTAAAGTATATAGCAGAGCTCGGACTGGGACGCCGATCCTCATTCACTCTCTTTTCGTCACGGAGAAGCAATTCATTCAGAAATTGAGAATATGACTTTCACATCAATTGAGGTTTTCGGAAATTTCCATCAAGCGCGGGCTTTTCAAACTTGAGAAAAGGTTCTTCGGCTGAATATTGAAAAACAGGGTGAGATTTGGTAATTTGACTGGTGACGTCATTTATGCACGGCTTTTTAGGTATAGTCTATATTTCAGGATATGAAAGAAGTACGTCCCTAAATTAATTTTTCCGCACGCCGTGCGTAAAGTTCGATTTTACGTGCGTTTGTGATGGAAACCTTTGTTCGATACACTTGTATCGAAATATACTATTCTGCTTTATGGACGTCAAGGAATGAAATGATACAGCTGATAATCTATGCTTGACAGATATTCGTGAAGCATTGAGTGATTTCGGGTAATAAAAACAACTGGACAAGATGTTCGAGGAGCTGAGAATCTTGTACGTGCTGTTGACTAAGATCTTGATCGTACGTAAGCGGCACTGGATCGGCAGCATCATCGAGTCGACGTTACCAATCTGTGTGGTGGCCTTAATAGTGCTCATCAGATCTAAATACCACATCAAGTCTGAACATGTTAACGGAAACTCTTCTTTTCCAATCGAGAGTAAAGCCGATCTGATTGAACGTTATAACGCTACGCAAGAATATGATTTCGATATTTCATATCAACCAGAGAATGAGTTCACGGATGATTTGATGAAGGAGGTCAATCTTCGTCCGCGTCGTAAGCATTACTTTCATTGCAATAAATTCAAAGTCTTATAAGCATGGGTGAATGTACATTTGTTCGTTAAGTGATACAAGATATTTCATTTGGTTAATAATCTAGTACAGGCATTTTTGTTTCAACGAAACTTGTTTTGAATTGAATTTCTACTTCCTTCACAGAACTAGAAAAAAAGCGGAATATTACAATTGATTTTTCCCACACCAACGGCACAGTGAAACCAAAGAGACTAGAATACACGATACGGTCTTCGAACCTGATTCCAGGCACCTATTTCGAATTCGAAGGAAAGAACACAGCTTCTGATGAATTGATCAGTGACATTCCCATCGTTCCTTTGCAAATGTATCTGAACGATGCTTTCATCAATATGTCTTCTCCTGGTGCGACGACTAAGCCTACGGTTGGGATATTCATAACTACATTAATCCCCAGAGTTTGATTGTTCGCTTTATTCTCTTCTCTCGAATTGGTTACAGGTCTGCATACAGAAGATGCCGTACCCAGCCTATGACTTGATAAATAGTTCTGAAAACGGTGTCCATCGAGCTATTTGTTCAGTTGGATGGCTTATGTTTCTGCCCATAATCTGTCTGATAACAACTTACGTTTGCACGGAAAAAACTAGCGGTGTGATTGTGAGTATATACATACTCTAGGATCCTAACGAATATTATTCAAGTTATTGTCTCAAACCATGTTATGTATGATATTTTCAAATAAAATTGATACCATTATTTTTTTCTCACCTTTCAGACCTTACTGAAGATGAACGGAGTTAAACCGTATCAAAATTTCCTCAGCTGGTTAGTAAGCGGCGTGTTATTCAGCATGATACCTGTGTTCGGAGTTACTGGACTACTCAAATGGAATTTCATATACTATCAGGAAGCCGTTTACCAAGAGACCAACTACAGCTTGATTTGCTTACCATTTTTCCTCAACGTACTTCACGTCTACGCCTTCTGCTTGCACCTCGCTTCGTATTTTTCGAACAGTAATTACAAAAAATTCTTCTAATTTTAGACTAACTCAAGAATCTGCATTCTGGATGATATCTTGGATTACATTCACCCGATTATATTATTTTGTCATCATCATTCTGATTTCTAATCTTCATTTCCTTTCACATTAAAGCATTATTTGCCAAAGCGATCGCAGTTACGTTAACCATAGCGATGGAAGTGGTAGCAAAACAGCCTAAGCAATACGTGCCGTACTTGGGTCTCGTTTTCCCAAGTTCAGCTACGACAAGATTCTTCGATGAGCTGAATAATCATGAAAGCTACTGTGAGCATTGCTAAGACATACCGAGGAAAATTACATACTTCTGGCAACATTACGAAACTATATGTTTTTCTTTTTTGATCCCTTGTAGTTGGCGGAGCTCGGTGGAGTAATCTATTCAAAGCAGCAAATCCAGCGTTCGGAATTACAGGCAGTCTTGGCTTCATAATGCTATTCACCATCCTGGGCATCGTCTTTCATTTCGTCCTGGCGCTATATCTAGCCGCTGTGCTACCAAACAAATATGACGTTCCAAAGTCGCCGTTGTTTTTCTTGAAGGTATCGTCATTCTAACTGTGGAAGCTACAGCTCTCGCTTTTGTCCTATATCAAACTTTCCAGCATAGCACCTTATCAATTATTTCGGATTGTATTGTAGCATTTTAGGAAAACCAAGGCAATCAACCATTACGAACTTGCACGTACACAGACTAAAGAAGGACAACCGCAGGTATTGGAACCTGTAGCTGATGGCGCCTTAACTCCGAGCATACAGCTGATGAACATGGCCAAATGTTACACGATAGGACTTTGTAAATCACGGGTGAGACATTCGCAAGTCTGAATTTCATCACCTTTAGCATTGGCTTAACAGCATGAAGGAAATTATTGATATGATATTAATTTAGACGGTTGAGGCAGTCAAAGGAGTGAGTATGGATTATTACGAAGGACAGATCACGGCCTTACTGGGACACAACGGTGCTGGAAAAACGACAACGTTCTCAATTCTAACAGGTAATTCTATGTGATGTGATTGACTGTTGTGTTTCGATCTAGTACTCATGGGACGACTTCACTCTGATATATTTTATCGTAGGTCTGACGGCACCGTCGAGAGGAACGGTCTACATCAATGGCAAAGACCTTAGTGAGAACCTGGATGAAATCAGGAGCGATTTGGGCGTTTGTCAGCAAGAGAACACGATGTTTCCGGAACTGACTGTTTTGGAGCAAGTCAGACTAGTCGGTTTGGTAAGTTAAGAGATTTGTTTTCAAGTGCTGATTGATAGGATTCAATCGTTAGAGCATCACTGGGTAAAACAACTTTTTTGTAGTTGAAGCAGAAGAATCGAACAAGAACGCAGTTAATACAGGATGTCGATCATTTGTTGAAGCAGTTAAATATAAATGAGAAAAAAGACGCTATGCCGGAAGAACTTTCCGGTGGTCAGAAGAGAAGGTTGTGTCTGGCGATGGCACTCATCGGAAATGCTTCTGTAAGTTTCATTTTTGATTTATGATTGTCAAACTTTTCTTAGATTGAATGAAACTTCTTTTCTCAGACTCTTTTCCTAGATGAACCAACATCAGGAATGGACCCGGAGACAAGAAGGGGGACGTGGGATATTATCTTGGTAAGATCTGTTTGATTACCATCGTTGATTGACGGTGATGATGTTATCAATATACGTTTCTCCTTTCATCCCTCATCTTCTTGCCGTTTATTTGTATAGAAATACCGCGAAAAAAGAACGATCATAATCACAACCCACAGCATGGAAGAGGCAGACGTCCTCGGCGATCGCATAGCAATCATGGACTCGGGACGTGTCAAATGTTACGGCACACCGATGTTTCTGAAAAAGCACTATGGTGACTATAAAATAATAATTTCTTCTTGAAATTCGATTAACTTCAAGACTAAGATTTAAACTATACGTTTTAACAATAATTCTTCCACATGGTCATAATTCAGGACATGGCGATCACGATGTGACGATCTCAACGAGTTCGCGTTACGACGAAGCAAAGATTAGAGCCATAGTCGGCGGTGAGGCAAAGATGAACACGTCGCACCGTGGCAGAATAGTTGTGACAATACCGTTCACACGTTCCTTGCCGGTAATCCTGGACAATATCGAAAGCCGAAAAGCAGAGCTTGGTATTACTGGCGTCAGCGTATCCACTATGACGCTCGAGGAAGTATTTTTCAAGTGAGTGCTGCCTCCTCATGACTGAAAAGACTATTTTCAGATGTAATCTGTCTCGCTTATCAAAAATAGTGAGTTTCTACGGCAAATCAGCTTTTGTAATTGTGTCCCTCAGAGTTGCCGAAGAAGAGAGCAGTGACCCTATGGACGATGTTGATCTTACCGAAGTATCCCCCGTGAAAGGACATGAGTATCTGGCAGGATCGGATCTCACGTGGCAGAGAATAAAAGCTTTGTTACGGAAAAAGCTTACCTACTTCAAGACTAACATAATTCATCACCTGGCAATTGTAAGTATTCCATTTTTTTTTCGCATGCGGAGTGTTGATTTTACTCATACGTAAACTTCTGAAATTGTTACTGTCAAAATTGCTCAACAGGTACTCTTAGTTGTGTTTCCCAGTCTACTCCCAGTACTCATCAATACTGACTCTGTTATCGTAACAAAAAGTATGATGCTGGATTTTGGAATGTACCCTAGCTCAGAAGTGCTGATCAACTCTGCAGATTCTTCTCTAGGAAACACTTTCAAAGACATTATCGAAAGTCTGAGAGGCACAGGAACTCTGGTGAAAGCTGAAACTGGTCTCAATAATGGTATTTACAGACTGATTACATTATCTTGGAAAAGTAACAGGAATAGCAATCAAGTACGCGAAAATATTTTCCCTCAGAATTACTGTCAAGGGCTGAATTGGACATTGCTGTCTACGGAACTCAACAATCTCGAGCTCGTACAATCATCTCAGCAGAATTCAACAATGATTCAATAGCAACTGGATTTTACTCCGGAGGTGCACGATTGAGCGCTTCTTTACTGGTCAATGCTTTGTCAAATCTTGTACTGAAAGAATTAGCAGGTGACCAGTACTCCATAGTTGCAAACGTCGGTGACCTACCTTCATCAGAATCATCAGAATCAGAATCATCTTCACCTGTCCCATCGAGCAATTTGGGCAAGCTGATTTTATTCCTACCGATGTTTTTCACCGCCGTCGCTCTATTTGTGAAGCATCCATTGGTGGAGAATCGTAGTGGAGTAAAACATCTTCAACAGATGGCTGGTGTTTCGTCTTTGATGTACTGGGGAACAATGTTTATTATCGATTACACCTTTTACATAATATTTACAGTATTTTCAATACTTACTATTCTTTCAACTGATTTCTTTGGCATCTCATTCGCGCAGTTTGGTGAGTTGAATTTTCTGCAATGTGCTGTGTCTTTCAAACGTAGCAGATGTTTGATTACGTACTAATCACGTTTTCAGGTCCTCTTCTGCTCCTGTTTCTACTTTTTGGTATCAACGTTATACTTTTGGCTTACATACATAGTTTTATGAAGAAACGATACAACATCGTGGGCTTGATTTTAACTCTCGTACCGATGTTGACCTGTGAGTTTATAATATTTAATAGTAATCTTTACGCGTAATCTTTTCCAATCCTTTCACAACTTTCAATTATACTACTCATTTTTGCAGTATTGGTCAAAGGGGCTTTATACTTGTCGTTTGAGGCATTGGAATGTCATTATTGCAATGTCATTCAAACGAGAATCTTTTTTCTGCAACCCCACGTCAGCTTTGTCTTCGGATACTGGAAATTCCTGGAAATAACTTCAAAACGTGCCATGTGCCAAGGTTTGCCTGATTGTTTGATCATATTTAAATAGATCTAATTTCTCATTTTAATCGTGACTAAATGAATTTACGATCACAGGTTCAGCATACCCCGACCCAAACTGTGCCAAATCATTACCGTATTTCGGTAACTTTGGCGATAAACCTGGAATGGAAGAGTATGTGACGTATCTACTCCTCGTGCCGGTCCTTTTGATCGGATTTTTATACCTACTGGAACAGCAGATGTTTGCGAAATTGCGACTAAGGATCCAAAAACTGACAAAGAAAGAAAATCTTGAACTGCAGACAATCCAGAATTCAGCATCAACGTTGCCAATGGGTGACGAGCAGCTTCTGCAGGTTGCGGATGAGATCACACACGGCGACATTGGAATGGAAAGGAATATTGTACGACAGGCAATTAACGGACGTGAGTATTGTCTCACATCAGCTAAATAATTCATCGTCACTGTGAACAGAATCTAGCGTCGAAGGACAAGCACGTTATACGAAGCTAGTGACGTATGGTTGACCGAAACAAAGCTTTGGAAACCGAAAATTGTTTCAGGTCCAAGCAAAGAAAACGTCTTCCTGGCTCACGGGTTGAGTAAACGTTACGGGAACCTAGAGGCGGTTAAAGAAGTGAGTTTTCGGGTAATGAAAAATGAATGCTTTGGTTTGTTGGGTGTCAACGGTGCTGGTAAAAGTACCACTTTCCGGATCCTGGTCGGGGAAGAAGTTCCAACAACCGGGAATCTCTATTGTGGCCCACACAGCATTAAGTATCATCGAACTCAAGTGAGTTCTAAACAGTTTCGTGTTCGGATTGATCCGGCTGAACTGTGCAGCACAATATGGATGCGTATCATTCACTATATATTTTTCTCTATTGTATTGCAGTACTTGGAGAGAATGGGCTACTGCCCTCAGAACGACGCTTTGATACCATACTTTAACGCGGTAGAACATTTGTCTCTTTTCGCTGCTCTCCGAGGTATACCAGAATCTGAAATTGCTACACAAGTTCAAATGTGGATCAACCAGCTGCGTGAGTACTGTTCCCAATATGGTAACGAAAAGAATGATGAACCATTCTGGTACTATATTTTTCAGTCACTCGCATCCTCATTCTTTTATGTTTGTACGTCTTTAGGATTGAAGGAACACGCAAAAAATCCAAGCAACACTTACAGCGGTGGTAACAAAAGGCGTTTGAACATTGCAATGGCGTTGATTGCCAGTCCCCAAATGGTTTTGTTGGATGAACCTACGACCGGAGTCGATCCCGTCGCGAGAAGATCAATCTGGACCATACTTCAAAATTGCCAAGAATCTGGACAAGCGATAATACTGACATCGCACAGGTGTGTAAAGTCCTCGACAATCAGTTACCAGTATACTTGGAAATACTTCCACAAGATTTTGGATCAATGATCAACACTTTGTTCCAGTATGGAGGAGTGCGAAGTCTTGTGCAACCGACTGGCCATTATGGTGCAAGGTCGGCTGTTGTGCATCGGAGCTAGTCAGGAATTGAAAGAACGCTTCGGCGCGGGTTTCAATATCACCGTCAAACTGAATCCCGAAAGATCGCAGCAGGACGCTATGAACATCAAGAATGAGATACAAACTGCTTTCCAGTGTGTGCTCAAGGACGAGCATCCTGTAAGCTCAACCATTCGCCTGAATCTTATTAAACTTTCCAGTCCCAACTTATCCCAAATTCGACGTGTTATTACAGGGGCAGTTGTTCTACCATGTAACCAACCCCAAAGAGACTTGGGTCAAGATATACGGGACGATGAACGGCATGAAATCTCAATACAATTGCTTGGAAGATTTTACTGTGACTACGTCGACACTGGAACAACTGTTTATCCAGTTTGCTAGGTCTTCTGCAAGTGCTGAAGTGTAATATCACATGTGATCAGCCAAACTACCTCACAGCTGATAAGTGTACGTAGGCATCAAATAGAGGTGAATCAAACCTAGCGAAGATAATTTCACGGAATTTCACGTCGACCAAATTCTGCGTATTTTAGTGTATAATAAGTATTAGATTTTTTCACCTATGTATTAAAAGTCTAAGATAAACGTGTTATAATGAGATAATATAGCGTTCAAAGTGATAGTGGAACTTTCAGCGCCAGATTATTTTTACTTCTAATTTTTCTATCTCCTGTAAAACGATTAGAAATGTGTCATTGTAATATTCTACATCACTTCATAGTAGGGGAGACTGTTGTACCTTGACCATAGTGTACCTTGAAACACGTCGTATATTTTGGGCTGTCGTGACATCTACGGGAAAACAATAGTAGCTTGTCATCAACAACCACGAAAAGCAGACTACTAACCAAAATTCCCGTTGTTTTTACCTTTATTGCGACCGTTATCGGCTTTTCGAGATTTCAGTATAGCAAAGTAACGATCTCAGGATTTCGTTGTCGATTTTTCACAGCTTAAGGAGAAATTATTTTGTAGATTCATTTATGGGATGACGTACGTATACATCAAGTAAGTATACTGTAAAATTTATGTGAGGTATAAATATAACCTCTAAATATGCGAATTATGTTTCTAAAAAATTGTACCCTCTTGTACCTTGGCACACACTAGCATCGTGTACCTTGAAACAGTGCGCCCATTATAATAACCTATTTCTGGCTACTTTTTAGGTTATAAAGCATCATGCCACGAAGCAAGACGGGGAAAAAGAGGGCTCCTGTTGATTCAGAAGATCTTTTGAAAGCACTGGAAGCTGTCACTGCGAAGGATGAATCTAAAATTTCTCTTCGGGAGGCGTCTACTGTGTATAACGAAAAAATGAAAAAACTATAACCCCACACTGTGCAATAATTTGTAACAAAAAGTACAATAAATATCTGAATTTTACAAATACTAGTCTGCAGTAAATCCTATGGGACGTATAGTGTTTCAAGGTACACGAGGGTGTGTTTCAAGGTACACGAGGGTGTTGTACCTTGGCACAAATTTTTCAAAAATTTCAAAATACGGTCTCCAAAAATTGACGTTGTTTGAACGAATGATCACTGATGGTTATTGTTGGTGACCGACTGCTTTGTAAATAGACGCGAGTTTGATGAAAAAATGTTGAATATTTTCCGTTTTATAACCAAAAAACGAAAAAGTGTTCCGAGGTACAACAGTCTCCCCTACGTAACATTTATTTGTAACATGTGATCTTGATGGGTTCAACCAGTTTGATAAACAACGAAGATCAATAAACTGGGTGATTAATTTATCCCTCCAAATCATAATATTGGTTCGGAATTGATCGAATTAGTCTAGTATTTAATTGATTTCGAATTGTTTCCGTTTCAGAATATGTCACACACTTAGGTATTTAATGAAGTGCGTATACTGGGTGATTCGGAATCCGCGACTAATATTTTCAAGAAATAATCCGTATCATAATTGACATTGAAAATTCTCCAACAATATTTTTTCTTTCTAGAAGTAAGCGAAGAGCACTGAGCGTGACCCTCGATTTTCATGAATTCATATTGTCACGTGTTCTGTTTTCAATTATCTATCGATATTTTTCGATGGGATTTTTTTTTCAAGTGTGGGTATTTTTGCATGTATTTTTCAAGGTAACCAATTTATTATGAGCACTTTATCGGCGATAATTTCTTATCAGTGAATCGATACTGAACTCGTTGAAAAAAAAAATTTCTTCTGTTATCTAACGATCTAAGCTTTGGCGTCCATCGTCCGATAAATCTGCAGTATGTCAGAGTTAACGTCTGAGTGTTCAGCACCTAGTGTTGTTACGCCGAGTCAAGTTGACCGTGCTTCTTGGTGAAACTTAATCTACAGCACTCATGGTACATTCATTCATTCCTAAGTCAAAGTCGTATCTATTTTCGATCCATTGTGCAGACGCAGGTATGGTTATATCGCCAATATTACAATTCCATGTTATTTATTACGGCGGTTACGTCCTGAAGGGGTGTAGTGTAGGCTTCCCTAAATAGGGTCCTTTGAGTTCCTCTACCAGATCCTCCTCCGTTTTCTATCATTTCCATATGATAACCATTCTATGATTCCATCTTTGTTATAACAGTGAAGAAAAGTTGCGCAAAATTATCGTCGACAAGATGGGCGAGGGCTGGAGAAACCTCTGTCTTTTGCTCCATAAGAACGCAATAGTTCGTAAGAGACATTGGATCGCGACCATAGCTGAAATAGTTGCCCCAGTATGCATCGCCATCATCGTGATGGCACTCAGGAGTCTCATAGACACTGAAACCACCGTTGAAACGTCGACCACAATTTTTGATCCAGTCAACAGAACTTCTCTCACCACAAACTCGACCCTTCTTCGTGTACTTTATTTACCTCAGAATGACTTCACCGATGCAATTATGGGCAACGCCACCGATTGCCTCGGGATATCTAGCGATCGTAAGTAAATTCGTGGCATTTTCATCAAAGGGATATTTCACAAAAATATTCCCTTATGTGTTGTTCGCGTCGTGATGAAACGTAAGATGCATGTCCTTGTGCTTATTTATAATCTTGTTGTACAGAACTTTATGGCTTCAATACGGAAGCTGATATGGTGTCGACTTCCGGGACGCTGCAAGCTGCGGATTTGACCATTTCAATTCTGGCAGTTGTCTTCAGTGGCACCGAAGCGGGTTCTGCACCAACGAGTCTGGTTTATACGATAAGGACTTCGCTGCGGGTCGGAACCTCCTTAGTTAGCACAGATTTCGGAGGACCTAGCACATTGGCTGATGCTCTTATCACCTCGATTCCGTTCGTGTCGTTGCAAATGTGTGTTGATGATGCATACATTTCAGAAATAGCATCAGATTACACGGCTGAACAGGCAGCATTGGTACGTTGATTGATCGTAGTCGCATTTTCTTTACAGACTCGACTCATCGCACTCACCTTTTTATATGAATCATTCTGATAGATGAAATTGATCATGTCGACGAGTAGTCAGTCAACGTGACTGTCACGTGTACCCAGACGCAACGTTATCAACTTTTGATAAAGTATTGATAGAAACGCGCTCGCATCGAATAGTTACGATTTATGTCATCTGATATTAGATGTATGGATCCGGCTAGACAGCAAGATTAATATCGATTATGATAAAACGACAGAGCTGCGCCGTTGAAGAGGCTCTTATCAGCCTGTCAACCGATTCACGTTATCCAAGTCGCACGCTGACAGACGAATTGTAATAATACATCAATAGACAAAATATTGGTAACATTTGTTGGAACAACTGATATCGAGTTGATAAAATGAATATTTAGTTCGCTGCCCGTAACATCAACATTTTTCGAGCACCAATCCACGAGTAGCAATCAGTCTTAACGAATTATGA
Organism: Euura saliciscinereae; assembly: GCA_018420115.1. Lineage (NCBI taxonomy): Eukaryota > Metazoa > Arthropoda > Insecta > Hymenoptera > Tenthredinidae > Euura > Euura saliciscinereae. The sequence continues at coordinate 29,086 of JAFFZH010011983.1, forward strand.
TGTGACAAAGTCTTAGTTTCCTATTTTGCATCCAATTGTTTTTCTAAAACAGAGGACAATACAAAAGATGCCATACCCGCCGTATGAAACGGTAGCTGCGGGAGAAGAATTCTTTCGGAGTACAAACGGTAACTGGCTACCAATTTTGTTCTTCGTAACATTGTTTATGATACCGTCGTACATTACCACAGACAAGGAAACGGGCGTGAATGTGAGTATTGACCAGGAGATCAATTGATTTTTGTGATTTTGAATACGTTTTACCCTTCCAGGCTCTGTTGAAGATGAATGGAGTGAAAGCACACACGCATTTATTGAGCTGGATATTGAGCGGCATGTCCTTGGGCCTTGTGACCAATGCTTTAGTCGTTATTGTGTTGAAAGTATCCTTCTCGTCTGATCAGCTAGCGTTTTACTATTATAGCAATGGCTCTATACTTTGGCTCACGCTTTACATCAACTTCATTAACGTGTATGCCTTCTGTATGCACGTAGCGTCGTACTTTGAGCATGGTACGTAACTTCGCACTGGTTTTCTGTGATTTTTTTTTATGTCTATATTCAACTCCGTATTAAGAATCGACGATAAACCTGGTAATAATTCATCTTCAAAATTTTCTAGTTCGAGTCGCGCAAGGAATAACAGTGCTGTTGGTTTACGTGGTCATGCAAATTGTGAGCCAGCTTGAAAATAATGAATTGTATCATATCCTCCCATATCTGGGATTTCTGTTCCCAACAGCAGCTATAGTCAGAATGTTGGAGGAGTTCAACAGCCAGGACAATTTACGTTAGTATTGACGATTCATTCACAGAAATATAATTCTTTTGGAACAACGTCTCTACGTTCAGTTTGAATCATTTGATTTTTACGTTGTTACAGAAATCGGAGTACAATGGAGTAATATTTTCACGACAAACCACGAAGTATTAGGATTTGATGGTACTCTAGGCTTCATAATGTTGTTCAGCATTCTGTCAACAGTTTTCCACTTCCTCGTGGCATTGTATCTCGATGCTATCTTACCTGGAAAATACGGCGTGAAGAGATCGCCGTTCTTTTTTTTCCAGGTCTATATTTTAACTTGATGACAAACCATAATTCGATATTTAAAATACTTACTGATATAATTGATCTCTGTTACTAACAACAATTATTCGATAGTTTTTGAAAAAGAACAAAGTGAGCAACGACAGTGACTCGAGCAAAACTGATGGCTTGGATGGGCGACCTAAAATATTGGAACATGTTGCTGACGGAGCATTGACGCCTGGTATTCAGATACGAGACTTGAATAAAAATTTCACCGTTGGAGTTTTCAAGCCAAGAGTAGGTTCATAAAGTTGATACATTTTCATACTTGATGTAATGATGGATGTCTGATATTGATCAAATTCACAACTGTAATGATTATGATTCTATTGTTCAGACCGTGGAAGCAGTCCGAGGAATCAGCGTTGATTTTTATAAGGGACAAATAACAGCCTTACTGGGACATAACGGAGCTGGAAAAACTACAACGATATCTATCCTAACTGGTAATTCTAGCAATCTTTGATCAGATAAATCAACCAATTACACTGATCCAGAAATTGAAGAAGCTTTACATTTTTGGCGAAGGTTTGACCGCTCCTACGTCAGGAGCAGTATCTGTCAATGGAAAAGACGTGAGCAAAGATATGCAGGAAATTAGAGACGACTTGGGACTATGTCCGCAAGAGAACATGCTGTTCTCAGACCTCACCGTTGGGGAGCAGCTACAATTGTTCGGTTTGGTTGGTATAATATTGTGTTCGCTGACTATATTACGTTCGAAATTGAATCTCGCAAAATCACATTCATGGTTGAATTCTCTTCCAGTTGAAACAGAAAAATAAACCGAGGCAGCAGGTGATTCAAGACGTGGATGCCCTACTAGCCAAGTTGAGAATAAGTGAAAAAAGAGATATTCTGCCGCACAATCTGTCCGGGGGTCAAAAGCGAAGAGTCTGTCTAGGGATGTCACTTATCGGCGATGCATCTGTCAGTTTTTTTATCTACAGATTTATGTAGTCCAACTCATGTGGGACGTCTGTCGCAATATTAGAATTCACAATATTGCTAATTTACAGACTTTGATCCTAGATGAGCCGACGTCAGGTATGGATCCAGAGACGAGCAGAGTTACGTGGGAGATCATCTTGGTGAGTTCAAATTTCGGTTCTAGTTTTAGTCAAATTACATGCAGATAAATCTAATCATCATCCACAAAAATTGTTGTATTACTCGCTTCAGACGCTACGATTGATGTTCTAAATTTATGAATGCAAACTGTAATCAATTGTGACTTTATCATTTATTTGATCAGAAATACAGAAAACAGAAGACAATTATAATCACCACGCACAGTATGGAGGAAGCGGATGTTCTTGGTGATCGAATAGCAATTATGGACAGTGGAAAAATGATATGCTACGGCACTTCGATGTTCCTCAAGAAATACTATGGTGATTCGGAGTTCTTCATAATCATCGTTCGCGTCTCAGATTATTCAGAATCAATACTAATTCGGGAATAAAATAATGCAGGCAAAGACTGTCAGGAGGTGACTCTGTCGACGGAGCAATGGTGCGATCCGGGAAAGATTCAAACGATTGTTGGTTCTCGAGCGAAAATGGATACCTCTACATACGGGAGAATTGTTTTGAGCATCCCAATGACGGATTCTTTGCCACACATTTTAGACAAAATTGAATTGATGAAGGCAGAACTGGGAATTACTGGAGTAAGCGTATCGACGATCACGCTGGAAGAAGTCTTTTTGAAGTACGACGTTAGAGATTATTTATTGACATTCTTTATCAGATCCGCCTCTTCATGAATCAGTCATTACTAACACAATCGATGTCCATAACTAATTCTGTGAATTGAAGGGCTGCTGAAGACTCAGAAGAAACTGAAGAAACTCTAGAAACTGAAGACCACAACGGAAAAGAGGTTGAAGAAAGCATAGCGCCTGAAGGCACCACAAACCAAACACAACCTGATATTCGACGGCGCGATCGGGTGACGGGATCACAACTCACGAAGCAAATTTTCCTTGGATTGATGGCAAAGAAAGCTTCTTACGCTCTAAACCACTGGGGTGTATCTTCGGCAATAGTGAGTTCTCATTCTTCACAATACTACAAATTTATCGTTTGACTGTTTAATTTTGTCAACATTGAGATACGTCGTTCTTTCATGATCGATCTTTAGATTGCATATTTTTTCACATAACATTGACAATATTATTTCGCAGATATTCGGAACATTAATAGCTATAATCCTCATGCCCATCTTTGCCATCACGAATACCAACTCCGCAAACTTACGGCCTTTGGATCTCAGTCTGTATCCGAATTCGGAAGCACTGATTTATGCTGAAAACGAAACTCTTTCGACTGTGTATAAAGAGGTAGTTGAAAGTCAGGGGGGTACAGGAACTGTGATAGGAACTAACAACAGCATAATTGATGGTTTGTAATTTTGTTCTGCAATGCTTTCAGCATAAGAATAAATATTCTTGGTTCATTCCCGATGCAATCTACGTTACTTTTACAGCATTACTGGAAAGAGGTGCAGAAGGAATCGTTTACTACCGGAACAATATCATAATCTCTGGAGAATTTGTCGCGAGCGACGATCACGTTATGGGAAATGCTCTTTACTCCGGTAGCGCAAGATTGAGTGCTCCCATAACTGTGAATGTTATGTCGAACTCATTGCTGAAGGCGTTTGCCGGTGATCAGTATTCGATATCTGCGAGTATCGAGAACCTATCAGAATCTTTCGTCGACTACATATACGACGAGTTCACTATAAAAGCTGCAAGCATGTTACAATTAATGTTGTTCGTCAGCGTCTTCTTCATAGTTGTTGCTTTATTCGTTATCAATCCACTGCTGGAGGCTTCCACTGGAATTAAACAATTGCAAAGAATGACTGGAGTCTCGTCTGTCTTGTACTGGGGAACCATGTTCCTTTTTGATTCTGCGGTTTACATCGTAGCAGCCATAGTCATAGTCGTGGGATTCGTCATAATGGACATAATTTTTGATGAGCAAACTTATCACTTAACAGAAGTTGGTGAGTCGAATGCAAATTATATTTTACATACCACGATTACAAGAGCAGCGCCACAACCTTGGTATTTGTTTCAGGAATAATGCTGCTGTTATTGCTGCTCTTTGGCATCAATCTCTTACTCGAAGCTTACGTGTTCAGTTTTTACAAAAAACCGCTTTACATCATCCTCATAATTTTGGTTTTCCCAAATATGATAATAGGTGAGATTACGGAATTTTGTAACGATAATTCACTTTTTTTTCGAAATATTTTAAAATAATTGAACTTGAACATTCTTGTCGTGCTTTTACAGGTCAACTTCAGGTGTTTATAGACCTTGCACTGCAGTACATGGATGTAGATAAGGTGGGCTTCACAATTCAGAGAAGGATATTCTCGTTTTTACCTCATGTCAGCTTCACTTTTGGGTTTTCTAAATTTTTAGAAGTTGCTTCCAGTAATGCCAGATGCAGGAAACTGCCAAATAGCTTTACTCAAATTACGTGCTTCATCGATGATCCATGCTGCGGTAAATATTACGTTTCTACCAAAAATATGTTACCCTCTATGAACTAAGATGTTCTTCTTCCAACCTATAACTGCTGCTTCTGATGTCTTCAGGCTTAGGGTGTACGGACGGAAGTTGTACCGAGTCACTTCCGTACCTCGGAGACTTCAGCGAAGAAGCTGGTCTAGAGGAGTTTATGCTATACCTGGCTCTGACACCAATTGCTTTAGTCGTCATTATGTTTTTGCTAGAACATCGTACGCTTGAAAAACTGACTGCCAAACCTTCTCTCAAGAAGACGACGTCTTCAGGCGCAAGTGAAATAGTAGATAGCGACGTGGCTAATGAAAAAAATATCATTCGGCAAGGAATCAACCAGCGTAAGTTTATCCAATTTATTTTATCAAAAACTCTAGGCGTGTAAGAGAGAAGAGTGCAACAAACTTTCGTGTTTAAAACATGTTTTCATTTTTTATGATCCGGTAGTTTTTCTCAAGCCTGAAGTGAATTCCAATTTATGATAATGATTGCAACAGGTGAAGCGGATCCGAGTTTCGATGATGAGAACGTATTTTTTGCTTACGAACTCAGCAAGCGATACGGAAATCTTGAAGCAGTCAAAGAAGTCAATTTCAGAGTGATGAAGAACGAATGCTTCGGTTTGTTGGGTGTTAACGGAGCTGGAAAAAGTACAACATTCCGTATGTTGATCGGCGAAGATTTTCCTACCAGTGGTATCCTTCTGCGGGGTCATAACAATATCAAGCACCATCGTAAAGAGGTAACACTTGAAAAGCATCAAGCGAACATCAATTAAAGACAAAGAATGGAAAATCACAAGTTCTAACGCCTGATTTATCATCACAGTACTTGGCAGAGATCGGATACTGCCCTCAAATTAATGCCCTGATTCCATCTTTCAACGCCTATCAACATTTATCACTTTTCGCACGATTGCGGGGTGTACCAGACTCCGAAGTCGGTAGAGAGGTTGAATTCTGGATCGACATTCTCCGTAAGTTTCAATTCTGAGTACTTCGAAACCGGGATTCTTTCCTATGTGTCAGTTTCTTATCCTTTGATTTTTCAGGACTGAACAAACACGCTCCCAATGCGAGCCAGAACTACAGCGGAGGAAACAAGAGACGTTTAAACATCGCAATGGCCTTGATCGCAAATCCTGAAATGGTTCTACTCGACGAACCCACAGCTGGGGTCGATCCGGGGGCTAGGAGATCGTTGTGGGGGGTTCTTCAGAAGTGCCAAGCCTCGGGACAAGCAATTATTCTGACTTCACACAGGTATTATCACCGTTGGTTACAATTCACAGAGTTTTTAGGATCCTGATTATCAACACGCAAATATTTCTTTACAGTATGGAAGAATGCGAAACTTTGTGCAACAGATTATTGATAATGGTGCGAGGGCAGCTGGTTTGCGTCGGAGCTAGTCAACAGCTCAAGCAGCGCTTCGGTGCCGGTTACGACATCACTGTTAAATTGAATCCAGAAAGAACTGAGCGAGAAAATATAGAAATCAAGGATAAAATACAAGCTGCTTTCGACTGTGAGCTCCGGGACGAGCATCCGGTAAATATAATAAATATTTCGGAACAATTGTCACCCAATTGTTAAGTGAGATGGAGGGTTGAAATAATCATTATTCGTTACAGGGATACCTATTGTATCATATAACAGACTCTCGGACAACCTGGGTGAAGATGTTCGGGACGATGGACGACTTGAAGTCGAAATACAGCTGTGTCGAAGATTTCACAGTATCTTCAGCCACGTTGGAGCAATTGTTCATTCAATTTGCTAGGTCGACGCCAGAGTCAATACTTGCGACTGCTACGTTCACATCTAACGGAGTAGCAGATAAGCCGAATCCTACGTAATAGTTGAAAAGCATATCTCATACAATGTGGAATGATTCAGAAGTTGGAATTGATACACATTAGGCGTCGATAATGGGTATTATGCGTATGCCCGATGTGTTAAAGCGTATGCTCCTAGTCATTATACGTGTCACTGTGCAGTCAAACGTGTCAATTGCAAGTAAACTGGAGTAATTGTACTCGTTAATGTTTTCATTCCATCCAGTTATCGACCGATTTTGCTTATGCAATGAATCACGTACACGACATAAAAATATATAACTCAAATAAATCCATATTTCCCTTGGAACCTTGCATTCAACTCCCATTATATGAGTTGACGATTCCAATTCAATATAATACGTGAGTGAGTGAGTCACACTGTTTCTGCTACTCATATTGCCTTTTTACACGACCCTTGCATTGCCTAAAATAGATATTTATGTGGCATGCGCGGAAAGTAACTGTTTATTCGGCAAGGTTATGTTTTTCGTACGAGCCGTTGGTTTTACCTGGCGAGCCGAAGACGAGCCTTGTAAAGCAACGGCGAGTACTAAAAACATAACCTTGCTGAACAGTTACTTTCTGCGCGCGCCCCATACAATATTTTTTACGGAAAAGGCATTAATAGTCACTTTGACGTCAGTTGAGTTCCACACGAACCGCGTATAGGAGCTGCTGTAAAAGGTAGTAGAGAGGGGGTAACCTGCGGAATAAAGACTTTATACCGCAACTTTGAACTTAGCGGTATAAAGTGCCACTTGCCGGAACGAAAACAGGCGTCGAAAAGTGACTTTTTAATACCTGTGCTGTAAAAACAAAATTTGTATCATCTAGGGAATTTTACGTGCTGTGATTTTATTTTATGCATATTTTTCCGAGGTGGTGGACCCGACCTCAACCACACAATAGTTGCCGGCGATGCGTTCCGCAAACTTTATTGTTTACATTAAATGTTACTCACTCATACTTTCTAAATTCTGGTATCGAGAATAGGATTTTAGTCATCAGCTGAGTAATATTGTAAAAAAAAAGTTGTTGAATCACAAATGAATAATTGCCACTACTCACCACAGCTACGCAATTTCCTGATTTGTGATATCTCCCATAGCCAGACATTCTCCGGAAATATTGTTCCAAACTACCAATTCTAAACTCATCCAGTGCTGTGCCTACTGATCTCTGTATCTCATCCTGTAGTCGCGGGTCTAGCGTGTTCGAATTCAAAGAATCCGGCCATCACCGCTGCGCTGTCTGACGGACACGTGATCGTATGTGTGGAAGTTCACCACAAGTTATTTCTATCCACAATAAAACCAAATTATTTTGTGATGAAGGAATAGGCTTCTACTTCATTATCCATTATCCTTCTTCTTTCTCCTTAATGGCTTCGTCATTATCCATTCAAGACTAGCTCGCACAGCTCAGAAAAGTTTTTCTCTGAACCGTACATTTGAATCTGGTGCTGCACTAGCAAAAAAAAGGGTGGGGGTACTATAGTTCAGATCTGACCTGCTTGAGGCGCCGAAAGCTGTATACGCAAAAATACATTGCGGCCGTATGGCAGCGTTCCCTCTATCTAATCCTCCTTGGAATCAAATATCTCCGTTTTATTACCCCCACGCCTCTGCTACGCGTTGCAGATTCAGTGCTCTATGCTATATTCTGTTGTATATCTGAAGCATGGAGTAGAAGGAGACATATCTCCCCACATTTAGGCGTCTAAAAATGGTCCTAGAATCCCACGTTATAGGGGGCGCTGCGAACAGCCGAGGACCGTAGAATTCCGGTGAGCGGCAAAATTTGAATATCACTTATGGCGAGCAACGTGGAATTCGAACTGCACATGTACTGAAAGGAGTATTTCATTTCTACAATATTACTCTGACCATGTAACTAGGTTCAGATAAGGATTTTATGTACTCTGATAAACAGTAAAAATAATTGGCTATAATCGAATTTTACTATGCCGATGGGATAAGAGGAGTGGATTTGGGCTCCATCAAAATTCACTATGCCACTGGGAGAAGAGGATCGGATTTGGGCTACAGCACATTTCACTATGGCGATGGGAGAAGGGCATCGGATTTGGGCTA
>JAFFZH010011990.1:0-19904 GCA_018420115.1 Euura saliciscinereae
AAGGATCTTATTCCCGACTTTTCTGAATAAGGATCTTCTTGCTAGGAAGCAGCGATGTTACAATTGACACCTCACCGGTGTCGATTGTAACAGCTTACGTGTCAATTGTAACACAATAACGATATGACATAATTATATCGAAAATATTTATTTACTCCCTCAAAACTGGTTTCGAAGGTCTTCAGTAAACTAATACATTGTTATTCAATTTTTTAAGACTCACACATATTTCTGATCTCAATATAATTGAAGCTATTTATATCTCTGCAATAAAATTTATAACGGGAATTCAACAACGAATAAGACAGTTAAACTTCTCAGCAGTCATCGCAGATGAAGAATGCACCACCATCGGTGCAACCGATGTGTGCCCATTTTTTGCATTCAGTGCATTGATTTTTATAGTGTTACAATCGACACCGATCGGCGTGTTACAATTGACACCTGCGACATTTTTCAGTAAATCAATTAAATATTATCCTACGCGTCATGATCTACAAATCCTGATTGACATCATTTATAGCCAAACCAACATAGATCAATATAGAATCGACCAATTATTGAAAAAAATCATTGTTAGATACCCGACCAAATCATAGTGGGAGTGATAAAGTTAGTCATGGGAGTAAAAAACCATAAAAGTCGACACAGATACAGGAAAGAGCGCATGAAATTTGGCAAAACGTTGGTTAACAAAAGCGAAACGGACGTTAATATAGAGATGTCAAAGCAGTTCGGACATTTTCCGCAAAATGGCGCCGTTATTTGCGTTGTAACAATTGACACCGTGTTACAACCGACACCGGTCTCCCCTACCACTTGCGACCCCATGGACCAATGGCTCTCTAGCAAGATTTTACGTCCCGTTTATAATTCTATGAAATATTACAGTTATACACTCTGTATAATTTGCACGCTTATCACCCACAGATACACTCACAAACAGACTCAACTTAACGGATTTTTTCCACCACGATATTACACGTTTTCATTTTCTATAGATCAGTGAATACAGTGTTGGGCGAATTTGTAATTAATTAATTACAAATTACAAATTACAATTTTTAATTTGTAATTAAAAAAACAATCAATTACAAATTACTTCAGTAATTGTAATGGTTCATTTATTTCGACTTAATTACATTTTTAAATTGTAATGGGTAATGGATTTCGGTTTAATTACAAATTACAATTGTAATGGTTAATAGATTTCGGTTTAATTACAAATTACAATTGTAATGGGTAATGTATTTGGATTTAATTGCAAATCACAATTGTAATGGTTAATGTATTTCTGTTCAATTATACATTATAATTGTAATGGTTAATGGATTTGAGTTTAATTACAAATTACAATTTTAATGGTTAATGGATTTCGGTTTAATTACAAATTACAATTGTAATTGAACCGGAATCCATTAACCATTACAATTGTAATTTGTAATTAAACCGAAATCCTTCGGCTATTACAATTGTAATTTGTAATTAAACCGAAATCCATTAACCATTAGAATTGTAATTTGTAATTAAACTCAAATCCATTAACCATTACAATTATAATGTATAATTGAACAGAAATACATTAACCATTACAATTGTGATTTGCAATTGAATCCAAATACATTACCCATTACAATTGTAATTTGTAATTAAACCGAAATCTATTAACCATTACAATTGTAATTTGTAATTAAACCGAAATCCATTACCCATTACAATTTAAAAATGTAATTAAGTCGAAATAAATGAACCATTCCAATTTTAAAATGTAATTAAACCGAACCTAACCAAAGCGTTACAATTTTAAAATGTAATTAAACCGAACCTAACCGAAGCATTACACTTTAAAATTGTAATGGTTCATTTATTTTGGTTCAATTACATTTAATAATTGTAATGCTTTGGTTAGGTTCGGTTTAATTACATTTTAAAATTGTAATAGTTCATTTATTTCGACTTAATTACATTTTTAAATTGTAATGGTTAATGGATTTTGGTTCAATTACAAATTACAATTGTAATGGTTAATGGATTTCGGTTTAATTACAAAGGGGCCATTCAACAAATACGTTCGCTTTTTTGGACAATTTTAGACCCCCCCCCCCCCAGCCCTTTTTTGTTTATTCATCCATCTAATTCAAACTATTTTCAAGATTGTCCATAATGAAACTTTGAGGTATCAAAAATACAAAATCCGAATATCATTGCATATTTTATGCAGAAAGATCCCGAACATAGTGCGGGTTCGCTCTTTTTTTCAGTCGTTGAGTAAATGGAAGGTTTTGTCGCTCAACATTTTTTCATAATTTACGGAATTCTTGTGCCAAAACACGAACTCTTTATGCAAAAACCGAACGTCATATTTTGCCGACCCCCCCCCCCCCCCCCCCCCCCCCCCCCCCGACCTCTTACCTCACACCAAAATTGACCCCCCCCCCCCCCAAAGCGAACGTATTTGTTGAATGGCCCCAAATTACAATTGTAATGGCTAATGGATTCTGGTTAATTTACAAATTACAATTGTAATGAGTAATGGATTTCGATTTCATTACAAATTACAATTGTAATGGGTAATGGATTTTGATTTAATTACAAATTACAATTGTAATGGAATTTGATTTCATTACAAATTACTGAAGTAATTTGTAATTGATTTTTTTTTTTTAATTAGAAATTATAGCTGTAATTTGTAATGGAATAGTTATTTGTATGGCAATTAGGGCGTAGAAAGAGGAACGCGTGACGAGTGCGCGTGAGACACACGAGCCGCAGGCGAGTGTGACACACAAGCACGAGTCACTGCGTCCCTATATGCGCCCGAGCCATACACCGAAGTTTCTGCGCGCCCGGAGTGGGGATAAAGGTGCGTGGAAAGTTTTTCCACGCGCTAGTGCGTGGAAAAACGTTCCGCGCACCGTTTCCCGACGGAGGTAGCGCAGAAATGTAATTAATTACACCATGTAATTTGCTGCTGCCCAATACCGAGTGAATATAACGAGACCCATTCGTTTGAACATTCTCCTATATTGCAGTTTCATTATTGAGGGACTGTGAGGAATTATGACATATACACGTAAACGCAGGCACACATATGGAACGTCACGTTAGTGAAGATACGCACACCTGGCGGATAATCCACGCGTACATGTGGGACAGAGTTCACTCAGTTCAGTCGGTCAGGCAGTCGGTCTGTGGCGTCACATGAAGGCAGATCACACTCATATTAAACCCCACGCATATCGCTTATTCCCTGGATTTCACATCACAAAGACATCTTCGGCCCGCGCAGACACCCCGTAAAGACAAAGAAAAGAAGCTGAGAAAGGAGAGCGGAAAAGCAGAGAGGAAGGGAAACGAAGAAAAAGAAGGAAGAACGGAAAACCGGAGAAAGAAGGAAGAAGGGCGGTGCTGAAGACCCGGGATCCCTTGTGACGTTTTGTATTGTTCCTTTATGCTGTTTTGTCCTTACATATATTTTTAATGCACATTTGCGGAAGCGTTTATACACCTTGATTTTATTTATACATTGCATCACCTTTTGATATCTCATATTTTCGGCCTTTGCCCTGTTTTACTCATTATATTATCTTTTCTTGATCGTTTGGTATTCTATAAATTGCATCATAATCGTTGATACAGAATAAATAGTGAGTTGCCTTGAGCTTGTGATTTAAGAAGAGTTATTTTCCCGCCGCACCCCTTTACTTGAGATCATTATTTGTGTAAGAAATCGTAACTGAAGTAAAAATTCGTTACAGGACCAATTGCTTTTTTCAAACGGTCGAGTTTCATCCTCATAATTTTGTTGAAGTGGGTTGGACCAGTTCATAAAGCGACGTCTTCAATTGAATTATTGTTCATCAACGTTTCGGTGAATCGGTGAATGAATGGAAGTAATCGTGAGCAGTTTCAGCTCGTTGATCACTGATGGAAAGCAGGTAATTTCTGTGTATTCGCGTACATACTACCCCGGCGGATGTAGAATATATCCGGATAGATTGACGCCCGGCTTTGTTACAATCCGTAATTTTGGGATCCGCCATGAAGTTTCAGGTCTTCCATCAGGCAAGTATTCCATCTGGGACTTGAACTAAGTTTTGACGAACATTTACCTCCGTGAAAGGTGGTACCCGCCCCGTGAGTTAAGTTTATTTCTAGGATTTCGCGACGACTCAAACTTCTCGTGATTGATATTCATGTACCACATGAAAACAAGCACACTGCTGTAACTTTTGCCTGATTCACTTTCATAGATACCTTTTCAGTGTTCATTAAACATGCAAGAGCTGATCTTTTGCCAGGAGAGAAGCAAACGGCTTCGCTTTTGAGGGTTGGGTAGCGAACCTAAGACTTAGCTTCGTTTGGCCGCATTTATATGCCCAAAATTCAACGCCGACGAACGTCCTAAATGCAAAAGAGGTTCTACAGCCGACTCGCGACACCGCACAGGCTTGGGAAACCCCAACCCGCACGCACGCAGAACTGAAAGCACCAACTCTGATCCTCATCCTCCGACGTACTCCTCACTCTGTGCGTCACTCTGTGAAAGGATCCATGCTCGTTAGATAAAAGTATCTCACTTACAAAAATATGAGTGCCTGTTTTTTCTAACACCCAAATTATCTGCCGAGCTTACGAAAATCATGGCTTTTGAGGATCAACGCACGTATTTCGGAAACCTTAGTGGCTTACAATTAGTGAATGTACACAGATTGAATACGACAATTTAAACTGGAATTTTCATCGCCTGTTTTGGTCTTTAGAACATTCATACTCTTCGGATCCCCGATTTGATCCCAGATTTTTTGTAATATCATGTTTAGTCTTAATTTTAAGACCTTCAGTGACTAATGAAGATCAAAGAAGAACAGATACTAGAAGTGGGAGAGGAATCAAAATTTTCTGGAGACATCTCTACACATACAGTACAGAATGTACGCGAGATATCCCTAAGACATTGAGATGTCAGGGCCGGGTTGAATTTCGAAAATTGAAAGCGCCGAAAGCATAAAATACCGATTCTCAAAATACCGAACTCAAATGTTCATACTTTGTACTATAACGAACGGTCAAATACCCGACAGGCAGAATCGTAGACTGGTCTAATTACCGAATACAAGTAGTACCGAAATGCATTTGACATAGGTACATGGTATTCCACCGAAAGAGTACGCAAAGGACAAATAAATACACCGAACAGTCAATTTTACGAACCGCAAAACCCCGAAAATTTTAGTTACGATCGACCAAAATCCCGAAAATCCAGATTTATGCATAGAGTGTCGTCGAAACAACGAAAAATTAATAGGAATGTTGGTACTCCACGATTATTAGTGTTCGAATTCATTAAATTTCGGAGTTTGACACGTTCGGAACTTTGAGCTTCCGGATTATTTGAAGTCGGTTTGTTGAAAAGTCGTTTTTTTTTCTGTCGGTATTATGTCAGTCGGTTTAGTCTTCTTTCGGACGTTTATCTATTCGGTTTTATGGTGTGCGGTATTCTTCGGATGTGCAGTTATATTGAATGTTGGGATTTCAAATTTCGGTAAATTAAGCAATCGTAACACAAAAATTCGGTATTTTATACGCTTTTGGTGCTTTCGATATTCGGAATTCCGACCGCGCCCCGAGATGTCCTAACGACGTCGTCCGTGAGTTCCAGACGTCCTCCGGACATCTTGTGCTATATTGGCAAGAGCTCAATTTCCAAGAGGATTACTTTGAAGACTGATGTTTAGAGTAGTTCGCTGTTGCAGAGTACTCATCATCATCTTGATCATCGCAAGGCCTTCCCCAAGATTTTTTTCTGGGTGAATCTCGGTATTCCAGTCGAAGTTAAAACCGTAAGGTACATATCCCCCCCCCCGCCCCGGTAATTCCCCACCGGCGTTGTCTCGCTCTCAAGATACCGCATCTCTGTAAGGTGTCAGGGTGGCGTTCTGGGCTATAAGACTACGATGCGATAACGACGAATTCCTCGGTTAACGACATTGAGATCCAGCCCTAGCCAGAGTCACGAGACGTGACGTAAGTCTTATGATAACTACGCGACAGACAGGATGAACTCATACTCTACCGTAACATGATATAATCAAATACGTGCTGGATGGCTTTGTAAACTATGTATATTAATTCCCACTCAACTCTCATCAGGAACTTGGATACAGTTTTGATCAAGTTTTCAATAATGGTCGAACGGCATTCGAAATAATATCGCAATACGCTTCGTAATTCACCACAGGGGAGCCATTCATGCTAGCAATGCTACTGCTTTCAATATAACATTTTTTTTACGACTGGCACTAAATGTTTCACTGTTTTGTCTCTTGTCTGGGAGAGACATCGCATAGAGTAGGGGGTTTAATCCCTTGCCTTTTTGCTTGATAGAAAATATTAGAACACATTATGCATAATCATGAAAATTACCGGTCATATTTTCCTGTCCTGTCCCTGTTCAATCCTGTTCAAAATAGATCCATAGTACATTTTGGCCTTCTGTTCTATGAATTTTTGTGAAAATGACAGCATCTTTCCCGTCTTTGCCGTGAACCTGTCGGCACGTAGTAGTTATTAGTGTAGGTAGGTACACTGAAAGAAATTTTATTAGAGTTTTTGCTTTTCGGCGGACCGAAAAGTACAATAGAATATAGTATTTTAGGGGCAAACGAGGTACAGTTACGAAAAGTACAATAGTGCTTTGGAATTATTTGGTATGGAGTCGAATAACGAAAATTACAATAGTGCTTTGGAAGGAGCGAAATAAAATGTTGCGTGTTCTCTGAGCTCGAATAGCGGAAAGTACAATAGTGCTTTGCAACGAGTACCTAAAATAGGATCTTGCAGGGTTTGGTATTAGGGCATTGCAATCTCTATAAACCTCTATTTAAAAAAATGTGGATCAGTGCTGCTATCCACGAGTAGTCAACGGGCCAGTTTTTCAAACTGAATCTTGGCTATTTTCGGTGTTTCCGGCTATCCTGACTTATATGCGAAAATGCATGTGAATTAAAACGCATTTGAGTTCGCTGCAAGTATCTTCGTTTTTTCAAGACCTCGCCGCTGTTCGTATGACTATATAGTCGCACGCAACAATATTTGTTTCCGTAGACCACCATCCACCAGACGACGTTAAAGTCGAGAATGATTCCGATCGGGTGGTGACACGTAATGTAGCCGGCCTGGTGCAACTTTGCTCGCGAGATCCGGAAACCACTGTCAACCATCTATCGGCGCGCTACGGTGTCCGCCATACTCCTATACCCGATACGTATTTTTACTATCTCAAGTTGTAAAAATCGGGAGCTAACGCAATGGCGGCCACCGGTCTGTCTGTTGACTGTTCCTCGGCTGAACTCGGCTCAATTCGAGAACATTCGGCGATTTCTACAATAGTGTGTTACGATTTCCCTCAATTCCGAGTTGCAAAAGGCACGAGCACTTCTCATTTCAATGCGCGTTCTTACTGAGAATAGTAAAGTTTTCTAAAATCTATTGCAACTTATGTTATTTTGAATAGCAACTCCCAGGAAAAATCTGAGCAAAACTTCTAAAGAATCACTACCATTATCTACAATTACAATTTTCCAACAGCGAAATAGCAATATTTCTGAAGGTAATATAGTAATTCTTGCCACTCAAGATGATATTAATACATATGGCCATAGTATAATGTCCTATAATTATTGGAATATTTACGATTTCACCTTGTTTGCCCCTGAAATACTATATTTTATTGTACTTTTTGGTCCGCCGAAAAGCAAAAAGTCTAATAAAATTTCTTTGAGTGTATATGTCCCTATTACTTGTTGTTAGCGCAGTTATGTGCTTATATCACAAGCCTTAGAAGACCGGAAATGATTCAGCCAGTGACTCCAAGGAAAGCTCATTGGTCTCTGTCTGGCTCATCCTCTCTGGTTCTGCAGTACGAGCGTACGTTGTTTCCCAGAACGGCTTCGCACGTCCGGCTTTCCGAGTCTGACAACTGATGTGGGGATGCTGCCGCATACATATTCGCATGAATTGTGCAAAGCTATTGCCATACATTTTCGTCTGTACCTACTTTCGTGCAGCGGATACCCACGTGGAGTCAGGAGGATTGGGAGCCGCATGACTATAACTTGTACGGCCGTGGGTTTTCAGCCGAAGATTGGATTGCCTCATCAAAGATTAAGAACTCGGGGCAAGCCAGCCGACCAGACCTCCCCCGCATAGCTCGACGGTTCGACTACGTCCCTTAGGGATCTCAGCTATGTATGTAGCTGTGTGGATAAGCAGCTAGGTAGTACATATGTATATAGGTATCGTGAAACATTGCATGCCTCTTAGTTACAAGATATCTGTGTTTGAGAGCTCCATACTATAATATGTGTGAGTCTAATTATTCCGATGTTCGATCTATACCCAATTGACTGTCAACTGACTTTCATTTAGTAATTGACTGCTCAATTCGGCGATGAATGAATAATTTTAGATTGTGGGCCGGGAGCAAAGAAACCGATATCAGAATCAGACATTTTATTTTTGTTGATTATTGAGTGTGTGTGTGTGTGTAGAATGGGCGCGGGGGGGGGGGGGGGGGGGATACGTGTACATATTGAAGGTTCACAACCTTCAATAGAAAACTTCCTTCACAGAGAGCTGGAACGTTGTTATGTAGTTGTTATGAGAAACCTACCTGTACACTATTTTGAGACGGTTCAAATCTGAAACAATAAAGGCAATGTGAGGAAATTCGAGCTTCAACCGTTTTAATTTCGAATTTTTTTTTCCAAGTTCCATATGTATATTCTACAGAATACGAAAAAATCTGTATCGCACTTGAACCCCAAATTTTTTTCTATTGGAATACAACACTAAACTTACGCACATTCTCGGACATTTCACATATAAACCTACAAGAATATTTCAAGGAGTTCCACCCAAATGTGAGCAAATTGTTTAACATTTTCGGAATTCCTCGGAATTGATACATTTTTGTTCGAAATTCTTCTGAAAATTGTGGTAGATATTTTTGCACTACGAGAGTTCATGACAAAAATCGATCTCTGACTCCAACTGACGAGACACATAGAATACAACAATAGCCGATACTGAATTTATATGACTAGGAGTACATTGCGTATTATATTACATATCTTTAAAATATATAGTATTGGGCTAGCCACGTCAATTGACCTATAGCCTCCAGACCGCAGCATTTTTGATTTGCTTCGTGATTTTCTCTGTTATTGTCCTTGTTCTGAAGCGGTTTCATTTTTCAGATTTTTTGGATTAGATCTTTCTGAGTTATGATTTTTTTTCAACCGAACAAAAGGACCATCTTGAATATTCTAATATATAATAATATATAATTAGCATTTATCAGGAGTATAACGTTCAAATTTGGCCTAAAAATATTGGAAATTGACAAAGTTATGATTTTTTAAGCGAAAAAGCGTCTTTTTTGCATTTTTACCTCTTCGTGATTTTTTTTCAGCAAGTTGCATTTTTTTTTTCAAAAGTCAATTTTCCGTACATCATTCAGAAAGTTTGAAGCATGTTTTGTAATTTTTGTCAATACTTTGGAGTGATAGTTTGCTTATAATCGCTTTTTGAAAACTGACTGGGTCAAATTGACCATGTATGACTGCGGTGATATTATTTGGTAGTGTGTGTGTATCTCTGAACTAACTTCTATGCATTACGTCCTTCAATTTGCGACATCTGAACGGTCCCCGTTTGGATACGTCACGAGGAAAACTTGACACAAATCGGTACTGACAAGTAGTGAGTAGGTATGTATGAGGTCAGAAAAAAGGTCAGTCTGAGCGAGCACGTTTCATTGTGACATAGGATGAATCTCATTCTCCCCGTCTTTGGGCAGTTTAAAGAGTTTAGTATGAATGAGATTTACAGCACCGACCGATCATGTCTATGGATTCGGTATTTGGCAAGCAATAAAGTTGGACTAAGAACTATAGTTTCGTGGTTGGCGTGTCGCGCGTTCGACTGTTTCACGTCCGACTGACTGTCCGGTACCAGGCGGAGCTGAGGCTCTGTCTAATAAAGTCGAAGCCAGCACAGAGCACGTCTCTGGGTTCGATGTTCACTGCTGCGAACCCCCGGCGGATACGTCTAGTCTAGTCTGTCGGGTCCGAGAGAGAGATAGTCAGATAGAACAAGATAAGCTGAACTGGTGAAACTGTCTTTGTACGAGTCACCAAGTGGCACCGAGAATCCTGTCCTCAATCGCGGCTGTATCGACACAGGTAAAACGAGAGTTAATAGAATTCGCTTCATTGCATGAAGATCGTTCATTACATATACGATAATTGAAAGTTATGGTTGATAATTATATGAGGACCTAAAAAGAAATAATTGAGGGTCTAGTAAAGAGAAAGAGCACAATATCAGGCTTGAGTGCTACACTGATGTGAGTGTGACTAACAGGATATTGAGGATAAGTAAGGGGCTGACGTCTGGGGTGCAAACAGTACTCCAGCCGACCCTATGGTACGAACCCGATAGGACAAGAGTCAAAAGACAAGTCTTGCAGCTACTTAGTTATTCGGTATCGTAAGGCTTCGGTTTAGCATCCCCCTAGCTGTCTTCCGGCTGACATCACACGGTCGATTCATACCATGAGTCATTAACAAAATAATGCGGCGGATGCTTCGCAGTAAATTTTTTTTTCATATTTTCAGACCGATTAAAGCGGAGCGAATGGAACAGATTGCCAATCGCAGTGTTGATGATATATTTGGATATCTGTACCTCAGATCACAATATATTTCAAACAAAAGTTGTACAGCGAGACCACGCGAACAAATTATGTCTGGTGAAGTATTTGGTAGCAGCATATATATTCTTGGTGATGATCTGATTATTATAAACTGTGACGCTTTTGCAGACGATTCAACTTGCTTAATGAATGCATAATTGTGATTCATCTGTTGAAATTTATCGCCCTGCAAAAATTAGAGACGATTCGTGTCTACAATATTCTTCGGGCGGAATCGAGCTTACGGGGGTAGTGCAAGAAACCCAATAAACACAGCTGGTATAAAAATGGTGTAGATGTCCGGTGAAATCACGTATAATCCTCGTATACACGTGTATTACACGTGATTTCACCGGACATCTACACCATTTTTATACCACTGTGTTTATTGGGGATAATCTCCACAAAAAATCGACTAACGAAAAGTCTTTCTTCGAAAATACCCACAAACAAAAATTCGTCTTTCACCAATTCAAGTCTTCCTTCTAAAATACCTATCAACAGAAATTAGTTCTATACGTTTCGAGGTTCAGAGTCACTTCTAACTATTTCAAGTTTGACGTCTGGGTGTGTGTATCTGTGTATGTATGTATGAATGTGACCAAATTTTTGTCCGCATAATATCTCAGGAACAAATGTGCGGATTTAGATCGAATCAGGCCCAATCGACGCGGCTTTCCTGAACTTAGAATTGATTAGATTTTGGTTTTGATTGGTTCAGTACTTCTTAAAGTATTTAAGAAACAATATTCTAAAGAATAAAATGAAAATGATGATATCTGGCGAATGGATTGACGGATTCAGATGAAATTAAGTACCACATGGTTTCATAGGTTGCTGATCATGAATCGTGAGTTTTGCAGAATTTCAATTTGGCAATGTACTGCAAAAATAATAATAATAATAATAAATAAAACCATTTGGATTCCAATTAAAATTGGTACTCAAAAGTTTTTTGGGTTACTAATCGCGAATCTGAAGTCACGTTTGCGAAATATTAAATGGCGGATTCAATTTGGGGAAAAATACGAAAAACATTTGGAATCTTATGGAAATTGATAGTCGAAGATTTTTTAACCGCTGATCAAGAATCTGAGGTCCGATCTGCAAATTAAATATAGCTGGGAAATGAATAAATAACGGGAGGATTAAAGGCTGGCTCGTACATGGAGAGACTTTTCCTAGAAAAGTTTCTTTAAATTCCTACCAGATTTGACTAATTTCTTTAATAACTAACCGCCCGAGTCGAAATTTAACATCCGCTTAGAACCCCCAACTTACACAGTTCCCTATTGAAAAAATCGGCGTCGATGTGACGTCGCACCAACGTCACATCGACGTCGTGAAGTACGTAAAACCGTGTATAAGCTCGGTAGTGTGAAATGACATCGGAAACTAGGTATGAATTTGGGAAAATAGCAAAGACGTCGTTTACTACGTCGCTTACGATGTATGTATGATCGTACGTTTAATCAGCTATTTAGCTCGAATCATCAGCTAATTAGCTGGTAAAATTTACGAAATAAGTTTACTCATTATTTATATTAAATTTATTGTTTTCAGGAATATATATTCGAAATAGGGATGGGCGATACAGTATCGATACTCTCGGTATCGATACTTTTGGCCGGAAATATCGTTATTTTGTATCGATACTTTGCGTAACGATATTTTAGAGTATCGATACACGGCGGCCAATATTGGTATTCGATACACTGCCGCCTAAATTCTGTCTCTTCGAAAGATTCAGAGCGTATTAAAGTGATATAATATATATTGTACTCTTAGTACTATAGTTATGAAAACAAATATGTTGGAACTTGGAACCAAATTATTGGAATAAAAAATACACAGTGTGTAAATGATTTGAAAATGTTGAACCCCAATTATTATTTATAAAGAGAAAGAATATAATTTCAGTGATACTGGCATAGTTTGGGAAAATTGCTATAATACTCATCGATATTGGTAGTATCGATAGAATTCCAGCCAAATATTGGATGTATCGATACTTTAGCGTCCGATACGTATCGATACGCTGTATCGATATTTAGAGCTGTATCGCCCATCCCTAATTCGAAAGTTTTTTTCCATTATTTTTTTTTTTCGTTCAACATTCATAATTCATATGAGTATCATAACTGGAACTAAATTTTTTTTTTTTTAAACCATAAGGTATTGGTACTCACTGTAGGGATGGGCGATACAGTATCGATACTCTCGGTATCGATACTTTTGGCCGAAAATATCGTTATTTTGTATCGATACTTTGCGTAACGATATTTTAGAGTATCGATACACGGCGGCCAATATTGGTATTCGATACAAATTATACCAAATAAATAAATTATAATAAAAATTAAACTTAAAATTAAAATAAAAATTATAATAAATAACAAATTATTGGAATAAAAAAATACACAGTGTGTAAATGATTTGAAAATGTTGAACCCCAATTATTATTTATAAAGAGAAAGAGTATAATTTCAGTGATACTGGCATATCACTGTAAAAAACGATTGTGAATTTATTACACAATACCTACACGAAATTTTTGTAAAATTACAAATTCAGTATAGCAAAGTGAATTGCTATGCATGTTCTTTGAATTTATGTACAAATTTTTAATATTACTACATACTCATCGCAAAAGTACGAAATTATATATGAATTTTAAAATATTGTGTAGTAAATTCACCGTATTTGTGAATTAATTTTACTAAAATGTGAAGTAATTTTATGACTTTTGTATGTGAATAAAACTTCCAATACATTATTGGAGGTTTACAAGAAACATTTTTCACAGTGATAGCTTGGGAAAATTGCTATAATACTCATCGATATTGGTAGTATCGATACAATTCCAGCCAAATATTGGATGTATCGATACTTTAGCGTCCGATACGTATCGATACGCTGTATCGATACTTTAGAGCTGTATCGCCCATCCCTAGTACTCAGACCATGTCCCAAATACACTAGAGACTGGAACTAAATTTGTTCCCGTTGACGTCCGTCCACTATACGACTTTAAAGTCGAGTTTAGTCGAGGATTTCCGACTCTGTGGTAACGCGTAACGGCGTAAGTGTAGCCAACACGGTGCAAATTTACTCGTGAGAACCTCGAAGACTGCCAACCATCTATCGGCGCGTTACGGTACCCGATATGTATGTAGCGGGTATAGGAATATGGCGGACACCCTAGCTGTACGGTAACCCGTTGTGTGGTACCGTAACGCACCGATAGATGGTTGGCAGTCTTCGAGGTTCTCACGAGTAAATTTGCACCGTGTTGGCTACACTTACGCCGTTACGCGTTACCACAGAGTCGGAATCCTCCTCGACTAAACTCGACATCAAAGTCATGTTGAATGAAAAAAAAATAATGAAAAAAAAACTATCGAATATATATTCCTGAAAACAATAAATTTAATATAAATAATGAGTAAACTTATTTCATAAATTTTACCAGCTAACTAGCTGATGATTCGAGCTAAATAGCTGATTAAATGTACGATCATTCATACATCGTAAGCGATGTAGTAAACGACGTCGGAACTTACGTCGCAAAGACGTCTTTGCTATTTTCCCAAATTCATTCCTAGTTTCCGACGTCGTTTCACCCTACCGAGCTTATACACGGTTTTACGAACTTTACGACGTCGATGTGACGTTGGTGCGACGTCACATCGACGCCCATTTTTTCAATAGGGAATTTCGAACTTCCACGGAGGTTTGGAGGGTCTCGAGAGGTTCATTTCGTATAGAAAATCAAACCCTCTTTAACGCCTAAAACGTGCAGATACCGGACAAAATGTAGAATTTTAGGCTGAAATAAGGATCTTACGAGAACCTCACTAAACTCTCGTTACACCCAGCTGCCTGTGGTGATTAATGATTTCGGTGGACTTCGAGGTTCAAAATAAGAGCTCGAAGGTGGGCCGGACGTCATAAGTATGAAAATAGGCGCTAAATCATGAAACCAGATGACTCAGAGGCCCTCAATGGGAGCTCGAGTTCGAACCCTTGAAAAGAGTCTTTAAATGGATGCTAATTTTTAACTGTGGAGGACTTGGAGGTTCAAAATAGGAGTTTGAGGTTCAAATGGGGTCTAAGGAAGTTGAGTTGGATGCTGGGAGTATTAAACATAGCGCTCAATTTCGACTCGGGCGGCATAATGCCATGAGTTACTATTTTGTGAAAGGAATGAAACCTAAGAGATTTGCACCATTTCTTACACGAGGTAGGTACAGATTTTACCTCGGATTTTACTTTTGAGGATAGTAGACATATCTATGTAAACAGCAATGCCTCCAAGTCAGTGCAGTAAAGTTGTGGTCATCGCGTCGCAAAAATATTAGGTACTATCGTGCGATGGACGTTTTACCAGTCAGGCTAAAATGTCACGGCAAAAAATAAAATTTGTAATGGCGTCTGACTTCTTACTTTTCGTTCACGTTCCAATCTTATATATGATGTTTGATATGCAGGGCTACATCTTCCTTTGTTTTCTCCTGATCTTCGAACTTAACATAAACGTAGGCTTAACCTAACCTAACTATATTAACTATACGTTTCCAAGTACGGACGGGGGTCGCATCGCAGATATGTATTTATACCTACAAGACACCAATTCTGGTCCTTATAATATCGCACAATAATTTCGACTACTACTGAGAAAGATCCACGTGACTGTAGCCACCTATCGGCGAACTCGCAAGACTCGAAGCCTGGGGCTCAGTTCGAGTAAGTTTGTCAAATTCCACATCGTTGCTCGGATCAGGTCGAAATAGTCCAGTCATTATAGACTTTGACCCGTGAATAATCTTTTCTTGATTTTTTTTTTCACAGGTCGCTTGGGGGGGTCACTGGGAGTGTAAATTCAAAAAGTAGACCGAATCAAGCTCCTGCGTATATTAGATAAATGTTTTTCTTCCCAAAAAACGGTTTTTCTTGAATAACTCGGTCATTTTTGATTTTACAGAAAAACCGTGGGGACCAAAATTGTAGAGAATCAAACTTCCTACAATTTTCGTCCCTACGGTTTTTCTGTAAAATCAAAAATGGCCGAGTTATTCAAGAAAAACCGTTTTTTGGGAAAAAAAACATTTTTCGAATATACGCAGGAGCTTGATTCGGTCTACTTTTTGAATTTACACTCCCAGTGACCCCCCCAAGGGACCTATAAAAAAAAATTCAAGAAAAGATTATTCACGGGTAGGGTCGGTTTTTTGGATATAATGACTGGACTAAAAGTACTCGGGGGTTTGCGGCAGCGATTTACTATTCCCGTTAGTAATCTTTGTGAGATGAGATGGGACCTAAGACAAGTTGTTGCGGCCATCAATTATTAATACGGCTGGCATTACTTACTGCTCTCATTTCTATTATTTTCGAATTATAGAAGAATGTTTTGGAAAACGACTCCTGTGAAAATTAGTTCTGTTGGTAGGAATTTTCAAAAAAGATTATTTGTGAAATACGAATTTGTGTTGGTGGGTATTCTCGAAGAAAGACTTTTTTTAGTGGATTTTTTGTGGAGACCACAATAATGTACTTGGCGTCGATTTTTGAACCAGAGGTGCTTTTCTGGGAGACATCACTACTTTTTGTGAAATTTTACTGGACCATCTAATATTTCAATCGCTCCTTATGCAACGTTCTACAGCATTCATGGTTTTCCTTTACTTCCTCCATAGGTCTCTTTCGTCCACAGCATCGTCGATGCTCGCTTGATCTTTTTTTCGTCAGTCCTTGTCGCCTTTTGTTCGGATTTCCGAGAACTTGAATCTACAGATCTTGCATGTAACGCAAGCAGCTGATGCATTGAAAATGTCCTTCGTTATCTTGTTTTCGTGCATTTTTTCATCCGAATCTCTGAATTTACATGCTGCGCTATTATTATTGCCATCTATGATTATGCTACGAATCATCATGTGCACCGTGAAATCTACATTACCGAAATGTCCCTCGTTCAATTGTTTTCGATCTTTTATTTATTTATTCAACTTTTCATTACGCACTTCCGTTGCATCGCTTCTGTTGCATCATTTCAAGATTTGATCGCACAGACCTCACTACTGACCCAAAAACGGAAGCATTTTCAATGCTAATAAGCAGACTATAGATTGAGCAGAGAATAGAAACCCAAATTCTGACTGGTAGTTGTTTACGTTCCGTCCTCCTCTCCATCTATCGAGTCCATTTCTTCTCTTTCCCCTTTTTTCGATGACCAATTAAAACTCCAAATTTCATTACCTCTGTTTGGTTACCTCGAATTCAGGATTTACTGATTCTTTGAAAATATAACCGATAAAGCACGCTAGTCTGTGTTGTACCAATTTTTCAGACAGAGCTAGAACTAGTCTGAAACGGAGAATCACGATTGAAGAAAAAAGTGTTTAGAGGCGGTTTCCAAGCCAATTTTTTCCAGCATGAATAAATTTCACGGCTTCGCCGTCAGTCAAACAAGTAAGCCAACCTAACCTGAAGACCTGATTTCTTACTTAAAATGACTCTCAATCACCACACGATAGAGCCGAATGTGTGAATTCAGTTTGTAACTTCATTTCCATTCCACTTTTTGGGTACTGATCCTCATATCGCATCATACTCGTACCATGAATATCACGTAGCGATAGCGAGCGGTACAAAATGTTCTCGTTTAGCGACGAGCTGTCATCTGTAGCAGCCGAGATCTCCGAGATCCCTGGCAGTCGACTTGGCCGTCATAGACTCTGTTGCCTGTTCCTATAGACGACCCAGACCGGCGGACTCTCTCAGTTTGCCTACCCACGTAACTTGCCTATACCAAGCGAGCGACTTGCCCATAAATCGCGCGGCTCTATATATCATTATATGTTCAGAATTTAGAAATCTAAACACAGAGACGACGATATTCTAAGAATAATTCTGAGATCAAAGTATATCGTATAATTCATACCTCAGCTCTCGGTGCACCTACAGTATTCGAATAGAGCTCAAATAAAGGATAAAAAATTATGAATGCTAAAATGAATCTTCGATAGCCTCGGCATGTCTCACGTGGTGTATCAAAAATCTTTTTTTTTAATGTACTTGGCGCGAGATTCTAATTTTCAAAAAAAGTTGTAGGAAGCGAAGTGAGAAATATTTACCACCCCATGCTCACAATCAGTCAGTTCTGTCGGATATTACGTCTGGCTTGTCAGAAAAACAAACATGGAAAAACTCGATCTACATTCCCCGGGGTTATAGCCGGAGTAGGTACGATATCGCCTGCAAGCACCAACCGTTTGCGATTTTTGTATTTTCTTCTTCATTTTCCCTTTCCTTTTTTCTTTCTCTCTTTTATAAGTCTTGCCAAGTTTTTACTTCATTCACTACTACGCAAGCCGCTGAGCTTGTTACCATGGGCGGGGTAGAAAAAGTTTTCAACTTTTAATAAAGTTACCCCCTACGACCTTACGTGGATACGTTTCCAACACCGAGACTGCGACGACGCACCTCTTTTATACTCAAGAGAGACTGGGAAATTTGACCTTGCATGCATTACGTCATCACGACCGTGCATCAAATACTGTAATCCAATGTTGAATATTCATTACGCCGAATAAAACTGACAACTGTTCAGGAAGCACAGAAAAGATTGAGAGGTGTATTACTGGAAAGGCGAGAAACATAGTTATTTTCGCTGTCCTTCCTATTACGTATAAAGATATACGCCAGTCCCATCGATGCTTTGATAGAATGTCTCACCTGAGATTTACTCAGTGGACTATCTCCTAAAGTATGGCTGAAGGCATACGTTTATTTTTCGTTGTCATTGAAAAAAAAAAATGTTAGGGAGGTTTGACCTACATATGTTTGATCTGGAGTTTTTACCATACCGATTTGAGTGCTCATAGACATCCCGATTGAACATTTCATCAAAGAAAATAGCGAAGCACGCCAGGAGATACGAAAATGAAAGAAATGTAAGAGCATAGCTATAGCGCCACGAAGTGGAAGTAGCCATTACGGGCGGTGCAGGTTAGTACAGGTACGGCAGAGAAAAATGAAGGTAAATGTGAAACTTTATGGTTCTTAATGCCTTTACGCTACCCAACTATCTCTGGCGCGGAGCAGTCGCGCCATCTCTCAGAATTCGCTTTTAACGGCGAGGTGGCAAGACCCGAATACCCGTACTGGATGCACGCGTTATTATGGGACAACTTGGTTTCTTAAATAACGTTTTCTGCTTATAAATCAATACTCTGAATCAATAATATTAGTTGTGATTATTAGGATTGGGTTCAAAGAAGTCGCATGAAATGTCCTTGGCAGAAAAAAATACATCAAAAGGGCACCCGGGAAAAAAAAATCTATATCTAATCATATCCAATTATATATAACTGCCCAGACATGATTATATCCGAAAAATGGTCTCGACTAATCATGTATGGTCATTAGGGTGGCAATATTTTGACCTCATTTTTTCGATTCCAAGTCTCACCTCAAAAAATGATAGTTTTTACCGAGAAAACAAACCCCTCCCAAGATAAACGTAATTGGAAAATTTTTAGAGGTCGCTCAAGGGGGTCGAAAAATAGAGCTTTTACCTGAAAATCGGTTTTTCAACTTCTTTATTCCGAGCCTCTCACCCTCTCAATGTCTTCATTCTCTAAATTCATGAAGGTGTTCCAAAATTCACCGAAAAATATTGATGTTTAGAGGTCGCTCAATACCTCCAAACAAAATTATTTTGCCCAAATGTCAAAGATTTTTTTTTTAATAACTCCGACTCTCACCCTCTACATTTGCTCATACTTGACATCTCTCAAAGCACACCAAATTTCAATGGAATCGATTCACATTTAGGGGTCGCTCAATCGATCTGAAAGAAATTTCTCGGATTTTGAATAACTTTCAACCACAGCTACTATTCAACAATGAAACATCGATGATCAACGGTTTATTAATTATTTTTGGATGAACATAAGTTAATTAATAACGGTTTGCAATGATAATCTAATAATGATATTCCAAATATAATATCAATGAATAAAATATTATACCTATTATTCTTTAATATTATATTCGGACTATTATTATTAGATTATCATTGCAAACCTTTATTAATTAACTTATGTTGATCCAAAAATAATTAATAGACCTTTGATCATCG
>JAFFZH010011996.1:0-15373 GCA_018420115.1 Euura saliciscinereae
GGGGGGTCGGAGGAGGGGGCAAGCTTGGGCACTTTTTCTACCGGGAAGTTTGAATAGATGCACCACGGACCCGTGGAATATTTGGTTTATTGACGCGTTTACCGAATGTTTCCTACAAATATGTGTACTTTATTCAGTATCTGATTATTCCCACAGTAGTTCGACTGTGCATTAATCTAAAAATGTGTTTTTTACGACAGCGGAGCGAAAACAGCGAGTTTCCATCCGCAAACGAGGATGGAAACCAGTCAATTGCCGGTCCCTCGTTTGCGGATGGAAACTTGCTGTTTTCGCTCCGCTACTCGCTGTTTTCGCTCCGCTGTCGTAAAAAATAGTATGTTCACCTCGGAGAAAACAGTTGCTTGTGCCTCGTACGAGTTGAAAACACCTCGGCTTTGCCTCGGTGTTCAACTTCGTACTCGGCCCGCAATCGACTGTTTTCTCGCTCGATAAACAATATACTATTGTTTCGAACGCCTGTACCTCGGGATTAAAGATGCCGATTAATTTTATATTTTTAGCATTAATTGAAGCCACTTCTCCAATAAAGTGGGATTACTCAAAGGGAAACTAAAGTATTAACATATTTTGATTATTCATAACCTCAAACTCAACTCTAATATCCGTATTATCCGTTGTCTTAGCGATTGCGGCTATCTTACTTACCTGTAATTAGTCCGCTCGTGGCTTAAATGTTTTGTACAATACGCGCACCTGACCATTTTTTTCTAATTGCTCATTTTTTATATTTCAAAGTTGCAACTAGCTTGAAGCGTGCGAAGGTAACGGGGTCTAGTTGGCTCTAGATTCAAACTGCCCGGTAGAAATCTTGCCCGAAAATGGCGGCAATGGCGCCGATCAATTAGGTCCGCTCAGCGGTGCCAGTCCACTATCCAGTTAGTATAGAGATCAGTGTGGGGGACCTTCAGCCTTTGTCACCTGTCCACAAAATGTCGTTAAATCTGAAATTTTTGGGGTCTTCGAAAAGTGGGCGAAAATAGCACAGAATGAGCAAGTATAACGTACATCGCGGGATTCCGCTTCGTCCGTTATCAGAACGCTTCTCAAATATCAACGGAAAGGAACCTTTTTTTTCATAGGAATTACAAAATAAACGTGACCATCTTCATGTGCAGGAGATTTGCATTACAAAATTGTAGGTTCAGATTACAGATACTGCAAATGGAAATGTTTCAATGTGACGACAATGTGAAATAAGAATCTGTGTCCAAGAACTCAAGAAACTGACTCAATCAATCATCGTTACCATGGGTTAAGAGTCACGTGCGCCCAAGAAATGATAGCAAATTGATAAGCGAATTCCTGTTGAATCTATGTCCCAAGCCGGAACGATTAGTATAAAAACGCTACATTTAATTATGATTTTAATGGAAATATACTACGTTTTGAAGAATTGTTACGTCTGGACCATTAGTCCTATCTCTATCTATTGGTAATACTTATTACTTATTAGCTTAGGTTCAGTAACTAGAAACTCTTCTTTCCGCTCTCTTATTTCTTTCCGCTCTATAACTCTGGATTCCCAGACACTATGGGAGACGCTGTGTGGCTCCCCCAGGGTGTCTAGCGTCAATTGGATATCAAATTCCCTGACATTTCCCGGTTTTCCAGACGGAAAATCGTGGCTTTCCCAGAACTTATTTCAACTTTATTTTCCTAACGAGCGCACTTTTAATTGTAAATTCATGATGATCAAAGTTAAATGTTATCATTTTAAGTTAAAATACTCACTTTCTTCTCTCAATTCAATTTGGCCACATTTTTATATAGGAAATTTTTATTTTTTCAAGTACAAAAAGATTTGGGTTGGGGGTTATTTCTCCAAATAATGGTCACATAGATCAGATATTTTCAAAATCTTACAGCTATCAACATGGAAAGGAAAAAATGGAAAAATTGCAGATACGTGTGCGAAATCCCTGACATTTCCCGGTTTTTTCCAGATGCTTTCAAATTCCCTGACAATTCCCGGTTTTCCAGATTTCCCTGACAGCTAGACAGCCTGTGACACCCTACCTGCACTCTTTCCCGCCTCATCCCTAGCTTTCTCGTTTCCTATCGGAACACCCGCTCTTCACTTCTTTAACTTCTGTTTAGAGAATAAGATCTATCTCTAGCAGACATTAGACTGAACTTGATTATACACTTTGAACGGCACTTGTGTGTTACTGAATGAAAGCTGTTTTATGATAACTCTTTGTTAATATATCACTACATACACCTTCGGTATACTTCTGTATTTTTACACGGGGCGAACCTTATTATAAAAATACTTGACAGGCTCTGCTGGATACAGAATTATCAATTTCATCATGATCTAAGGGGATAGGATCTAAATAAATCGTGGTACACATACAACCCGTGTTACCTAACATATTGATATACGTTTTATTCAATAACATGAATCAATTCAAAAGTCAAACTCATGTTAGATTTGATATAAATTATCAATTTAATATTGCGTGAATTCATAAAATTTCAATACACCAGATAAATAAAAACAATGAATCGTTCGAATCAACTTCTATAAGGGTATGAATATGGAATGCTACAAGTAAAATGAGACTTCAAACTAGTGAAATGAGAATGAATGATAATGGGTTAAAATAAAAGTTACCCAAGTACATAACTGTATTGAACGCGGAAGGGTGTATAAAAAGTGTAGGCAGCAGCTCACTGTGCCGGATGTAGCATGAATCTAAGGCCCATCCTACGGTTCTCGTCTGTACACATACACATAACCTTAAATTAATTTCTAGTCCTACAAATGCAGGTAAGTAGTACGTAAGTATGCTCATGTTTGATCACGGAACCGGTCATGTTACCTAAGCATTTGGATTCTTGCGCATCAATTCGAGATCAGCAGCCATCATGTCCCCGACCAATTCTTCATTCATGTAATTCAATAAAACGTACATCAAAATGTTAGGTTATACACGAATGTATGTGTACCACATTTATTTAGATCCTATCCCCTGAGATCATGATTAAGAAATTGATAATTCTTCAAAACGTAGTACATTTGCATTAAAATAATTATTGAAAGTAGTGTTTTTTTACAAATTCTTTTGGCTTAGGACACAAATTCAACAGGAATTCGCTCATCACTTTGTTATCGTCTCTTGGGCGCACTTGACTGTTGATTGAACCCATGGGAATGGGGATTTTTAAGTTCTTGGACATAGATTCTTATTTCACTTTGTCGTCACATTGAAATATTTTCATTTGCCGAATCAGTGTATCTGTGATTTTTTTTTTCGTTTTTCTGAACGCAGCGTAGATACCGAGAACCTGGGATGGGGGCTTGGAAGGAATGGGTTCCCGCTCCGGAGGATAACCCCGAGACCGTGGGTGAGCCTGGAGGACGGGAAGGAAAAAATAAAAAACGGGAGAACGGTACAGACGCCCGAACGCGTCTATAACCCGCTAATATACGGGGCACTAAAAAACCTCCATTGCCACCACAAACGTAGAGTCCGATTCCCAACCGAGACTAACAGATCGAAGAGTCAAATAAATTTCGAACAATTTAAAAACTTGTGCTCAAACGTTCTGCTCCATTTGGATTACAGCGATTTCTTCCTTGTGCAGCGAAAATTCTGAACTTGGCCGCCCCCGGCATCACACAGGACTCGAAACTATGCGCTTAACGGTAGGCAACCCAACATACTGCGGCGTCTTGCTGTAAGCACCCAGCAAGGTTAATAGTTATTCGAAAACCGAGCGTTTCGGGAATTATTACCGCTTTTGACGTCAGAGGAAGTTATGGAAAGGTCGTTTTTGAAAAAGTTTCGAACATAATTCATAAAACCAAAAGACGTGGCCCAATTGAAATGCGACCGAATGCACCATAACTTTTTCGTGTCTATTCTCTTCGTTAGGTCGTCTTCTAGGTCCTAGAATGTACTCCAATTTTTTAACTTTTTAGCAAACGGACTTTTTTTCAACTGACTCTAACTTCGAGAGCTTTGACTTTTTTTTTATGATAGACACATAAAGTATGCCAAAAAGTCCGAACTTTTTGAAAAAAAAATTGCACAATTTCTTTCACCTACGCACTTCAGAGATATGATCGATAACACAGAAAAGATCAAAATTTTTTTCATTTGGACAATTTCGATTTTCTGGAAATGTTTTTACCTGACATGTGAAAAAAAAATTGTAATCTCGTTTTTGTCCTTATCGTTGGGTATTTTTTTTTTTTTTTTTTTTTTAAATTCATTTCTCAGCAAACACTCATTTTTCTAACATGAAAACTCGTCTTATCGAAGTTAAAATTGATTTCGGGTGATTTCTGCCGATTTTTCGGCACCTATGATGGTGTAACTTTCGAACGAATCCGAGGCCCATTATTTCCTTTCGAAGATAACTTGATTGTAAGCCGTCGATTTCAGGTAAAAAGTTTGAGGAAAATCGAAGGTGCCCAAATTAAAAAAAATATTGATTTCTTCTCTATTATCGATAATATATCAGGAATGTGTGGGTGGAAAAAATTGTGCCATTTTTTTTTAATTTCTTCAAAATAGAGAGAAGCGTTGCGCGTACTATTCAGTGGCAAAGAGGAGGACGCAGCGTAGCAGCTGTTCTGTTGGCACATCTATATGGACGGATAAAAGTCGTGGGTGAAGTATTTTCTCGTAGGAAAAGTTTTGATTGGGTAAAAACAGAAATATTAGAAAATTTGTCTTCACATTTTCGCGAGTAGGAGACTGTTCTTCGTCAGTCATACGATCTTTGTAAATTTTCTCAGATTGAAAGAAAATATGTTTCAAAACAAGCCAGTAGGATGAGCCCAGCTGTACCTTTATTTTCCGGTATGGTGTCAATAAACCAAATTTTGCCACTGTTTCACCAGCTGCTTCTTTTCCACGAACTCGCCCTTCAGGCAGAGACCCTTTTGACGCACTGTAATAAAACAAGTCCCCAAAGCAAGTCTTGCATTGTAGGTAAATCTGGGTATTCAATGTTATCGTCAGCGAGGAACAAATAGTTAAACTTTTGCAGCTAAAGTTATACAACCAAGACCTTTATTTTTTTTCCGGACGGATTTCAAGGCGGTAAACTGTAATTTCTATAGAATTACTTGGAATCCGAACCTCTCAGAATTACTTGAAATTCGTTTAATTAGATGCAGGTCTACTTGGACGATTTTTTTTCAGAATATTAGTAAGTTTAAAAAGCCAAATAATTGCACTGAAAGTTGACAGTTTTCACACGCGTTGTATATTCGGTCAAGTGCACGAAAACCGGATACATTTCATTTTTAGTGTCCACGCGGGTCTCTAAAAAAAGCATCGTTCGATCTGTCCTCGCCATGGCCTCAATTTTTACAGAATACGACGAGTTTATCCCAATACAGTTACTTGCGATCAATCTATTGATAATTTTATGAATAAGTTATCAGTTTCATGCCGGGAAATGAAACCCGTGGAATAAGAATTTTTCATCTCACTCTCTCTACTCCTAGACGGTTCGATTTCTACTCGGTTCCATAAATTCCTTAATTGCTAATTTTTCGAGACTCCGACATTGAATATCTCATAACATAAGTCCTCATTCATCAAGATCCTCATAATCTAATCAACATTACTCTAGTTTTTCATCAACAGCTGTTAGATGATTGTAGAGATATTGATTGGTCCATGTCGTTCCTTAAGGCCCTTGCTTAAGGATGTACTTCGGGACAAAAAATATTTTCTACAATTGATATTGTACCGATACCAAAATTTTGCTCACAAGTTTTCACATTCAAAACTAACAAAAGAAAAACCACAATATATAATACATATAAGCTGAACATTCGATGCGGTGCGTCCAAAAGGTCTCCGAAGAAGCCTTCGCTGGAATTGGTACTGGCGATGAAGTAGGTACTTGAGTTACAGCAATCTCCATTTTTTTTTCAATATCAGAATAGAAAGAAGAGTAGATTCACGTGAGGAGTTCGATCGTACAGTGTAAAAGTTCTCAAATATTAAGTTTGAGACAATCATTTTGCCACAAAAAGGAACTTCTTTTTTCGTTTTTTTTTTTATTAAATTTAAAATAAATTGTTTTGGATTCAGAGACCAGACCTAAAAAAGCTCGCACGAAGATATCTGTGAAACTAGAAGTTGATTCAATAAATATGTCATCCCCAGTTACATTTTGAAATCTGAAAAGTAGGTGAAAATTAGTTTTTGAGATAATCCAAGATTTGTAAAAGGCTGCATATCAATTGAGAACTCTAGAAAAAGAGTAGTCCAAGTAAACTCATATCATTTGATGTTTGGTGTTAGTTTGGTCCGATGACACGTTCCAAGTTTCTCATCACTCTTGACTTTTTGTGACACGTATCACTCTCATTCTGACCTGTGCAAGCGGATAATTTTTTACAGATTATCACCGTTGGGCCCGAATGAAAAAACTTTAAAAAAAAAAATGAAAATACACAGATTTATATTGGATCTTCGAAGATATTGATAGGTGAATGTATTTAGTGAACAAATCCACAGTAAAAAGTTTTTTCAAAATCGCATTATTTTGGGCCTCTTTCAACCGGAACTACGCCCTTAAAATTCAAATTATAACTACTCACATCTTGCTAATATTTAGTCGTTGACTTGGACTGAATTTTAGCATACGAAAGAATGGCTACTTTATCTATAATTTACTTAAAGATTGTTTTTTCCTGTTTTCGGCCCATTCGTACTAGAACCCCCTTAACGATGTATTGGCCGTACAATCTCAACCAAAAGTGATTCTCGTCGACAATATTAGGTACTTCGGGATAAGATAAAAATCCGAAAAAAATCAACCACAATCAAGACGATCAAAGTATTAACTTTGAATAATAATAATAATGCCCAAAAGTTATCAATAAATTGTTTAAACGAAACACTGTTTAACAAATCTTCTGGTAACGTTATTTTCGTTTCATCTCAAATGAATGCCCTAATTTTTCTGAATACACATGAATTTTTTAAGAATTTTGTCACTATTCTGAAATTTCCGTTTTCGAAAATTTCCAAATTTTGAAAAATGGAAAAAAAATCTGAATTTTGGATATGTTTTTGTGAAAACGATGTAGATTACAATTCCGAAGTTTCCAGAGCGTGGAACAAATAGTTTCGTAAATACAGCTTTTACAAATTTTCGGAAACGGAAATTTCAAAATAGTGACAAGATTCTGAAAAAATGCATGTACGTTCAGAAAAATTAGGGCATTTATTTGAGATGAAAAAAAATAACGTTACCAGAGAATTTGTTAAACAATGTTTTATTGAAACAATTTATTGATAACTTTCGGGCATTATTATTATTCAAAATGAATACTCAGATCATCTTTATCATGGTTGATTCTTTTCCGATTTTTA
The DNA here is from genome assembly GCA_018420115.1 of Euura saliciscinereae. Lineage (NCBI taxonomy): Eukaryota > Metazoa > Arthropoda > Insecta > Hymenoptera > Tenthredinidae > Euura > Euura saliciscinereae. The sequence continues at coordinate 7,374 of JAFFZH010011996.1, forward strand.
TCTTATCATGAATTACTCAATTTGCCGACGAGAATCATTTTTGGTCGAGATTGTACGGCCAATACATCCTTAAAAATCAGTCGTTCAAGACTACCTGGCCTTTTCGTGATAGTTTCTGAGCAACGGACCCCAATCTTTTGTATTCGGTATAGTAGAGGATGCCAGCTGCGCTAGAGCCCGACCCTACGGTTATTGGGCTGTATACGTTTAGCAGATGACCGACCTTCGTTTTCGCCTGCTGTAGAGAGCAGCCAAGACTTTTCGTTCTCGGTTCGTATTTTCTACGGCCCAACCTACCTGCGAGAAGAATGCTTCGCATCCGCCGTTGAATTTGTCTCTCATACCAATGCACACACTTTTCGATGTCCTTACCAACAGAGCTTCAGGACCTTCAGGTGAGTCATTCCACGTCAAACCGGACAAAAACGGGTGATTTTTGACCTCGATGTTTCCGATTCAGGTCTCGATTTTTTTACAGATTCTTTGGATCGAATGAATGCATCAAACAATTTTTATTTTATTTTTATCGCCCCTAGTTTAGAAGTTCACGGGGTTGAAATTTCGGAAAAATGGCAAAAAATCGAAAACACGCCCTTCTTCAAGTGCCTATATCTTCGGTTCTATTTATCCTACAGACTTTTGTAAAAACGCATTTTGAAGCTCTTGAATGACGCTTTCGTAACATATTTACGTTTAGTAAATGACCGACAATTTATCTCATTCCGGCATAATCGATGATTTCATTTGTTATAAACAATTATATTATTCAAACGTGTTTTTCGAGGCGAAGGCCCCCACCTAAAATTCAAAAAAAAATATGAGCGTATGGCTTGATCAATTCTCTACAAAATTGCGAAATAAAATTCATGGAGACTCATTGGACTATATTTGAAAACGATTTATTTACAAGCGGCGGCGCGCGTCGCCGCTCGGAGGCCTGGCTCGGGTGAGCGTAACCAGCGTAAGGGAGAAACGGTGGGCACGGAGATCTATGTTAAAAAAATTTACCACATGAGAAAACAATTTATTTCATATCAGTTTATTAATCATCCAACTAACAATAAGTGAATCGTAATTCTGAATCTTAGATGAAGATCCCCTAGCGTATCTATATTATATAAAGGAACAATTAGATTATATTATACCTGGATGTCGTTATATTAGCTTACAATTAGTAGTTTATTTAGAAACAACGGCCTGTACTGATTCGGGGGCATCCGAATATCTCTTAGCTATTACTTTATTCCTTGTTAGTGGCAAAATACAGTGAAATTTTAGTGTACCCGGAAGTAGTTTAGCTTTTTCGAAACGAGATTGCAATGCAGCTGCTTCTTTTTGATAATCATCTTTAGTGAAAAATTATAAATTGATATTTTTTATATTTCGCCCATGAAAATTTTTTTTGTGGTGTATTGATTGGGTCCTGCAAGGGTTCTAGACTTTTTTCCGAACCCTATGACATTTTCTGTATTATAATAATGAGAATTTCCATAAATTCACTGTAGAGTACGGAACAATGAACCATCCTTGAAAAATGTTAGGATATTCAAGTAGCATTCTGTAACCTGAGTTTGATTCTGCGTAATATCGATGCGAACCACGCCGCATAGGTCCGGCGCACACTGTCAGCGCGCACCGCCGCTTGTAAATAAATCGTTTCCAAATATAGTCCAATGAGTCTCCATGAATTTTATTTCGCAATTTTGTAGAGAATTGATCAAGGAATACGCTCATATTTTTTAAAGAATTTTAGGTGGGGGCCTTCACCTCGAAAAACACGTTTAAATAATATAATTGTTCATAACAAATGCAATCATCGATTATGCCGGAATGAGATAAATATGTAACGAAAGCCTCATTCAAGAGCTTCAAAATGCGTTTTTACAAAAGTCTGTAGGATAAATAGAACCGAAGATATAGGCACTCGAAGGAGGGCATGTTTTCGATTTTTTGCCGTTTTTCCGAAATCTCAACCCCGTGTAACTTCTAAACTAGGGGCGATAAAAATAAAATAAAAATTGTTTGATTCATTCATTTGATCCAAAGAATCTGTAAAAAAATCGAGACCTGAATCGGAAACATCGAGGTCAAAAACCTGTCCGGTTTGACGTGGAATGACTCAGGTATCCTATGGAAACCTCTGAAAGTCACAGTAATTATTGTTTTAATATAAGTTACAGACACACGATGAACGATTGCCCAGTAGATCTTGCAACGATCTTGCAACTTCCATACTTAATTTTTGGTGTTCAATCTGGAAGCTTTTTGCAGTGAAAAATGGCGTCTCAGCGATGAATGGCTAAATAGCATGGCTTTGAGCTGAATTCTCGCATGCTTTTACCCCCGTGATCCGAGTTAGCGGCAGCAAATTTTAAGCGGAAGTGAATAATTTTTGTAACGGACCAAATCTCAGCTCTTCCTTTCACTTTGCAACGTATGTCTACCCAAATTGGGCCCAAGACCGCACCGTCACGCCCGCCGGAGTCCCTCGACTCTGCACCACACCGCAGTACGGCGCCACTGATGGACCAACTCCCCTCCTCCTCCAACGGTAGGGTCGTGGGCCGTGGCCATAACCCGCATACTCTCGGGCACCCGACGCAGTTCGCTTCGATTCGCCTGGCAGTTCATTTGGCGATCGTTACTATGGCACCAGCCAGTTTGCTACCGAAATCGTTTCAAATATTCGGTTCGTTACATTCTGTGAAAATATTGTTTGTTAGAAAGTCTTGACCCTTGTTTCGAAGTCACTTCTCTTAACTGTTAAGCCGTGTAAATCTGATGAATTCGAATTGGTAACATAATTTCATTGATGCAACAAGTTTTGTATCGGCAAGTCTCAACCCGTACGTCTAGCCTGAAATTCTGGACCGAAGGCTGCGAGCTACTAACATGATCGACTTCGAGAAGCTTTTGGAAAGTAAGAAGAGAGATTGGATCAACCGAAGCAGTGTGGGGAATCCGTGAGTTGTATACAGCAAACAGAATTATAATATTGGTAAAAACGTCCCCTAACTCATACATGAGAAGTTCGAATTCGTAGATTGGATGAATTTGACTGAATTCGAATAGTTATGGGTGAACAAATTAGGAAAACAAAGAACAATGGTAAACAAATATAATTTCATGGGTGTTCGGACGATTCGTCATACATTCGATACAATATCTGTTCGATCTTTCCTAATCCATGGACAAAAGAATGGCGATGAAGGTAGCAACATACATTCGCGGCGTCTTTAGATCTTGCCTCTATTTTTTTCGAATCGAGAGGTATTAACCCTGCGCCGGCCGAGAAACTCGGCTCCTCACCCTAAAAATTTTTAGGGGTAGTAGCCTCCCGCGTGCGCGTAGACTTCAAAATCCAACAGTCAGTTGCCGAGTAACAGACAATAGAAGCCAGGTATGGGTCTTCAACGACCCAGGTTGCCCGCGGCGTTAGTGATTTTCGCACATAATGAAAATGAGAATGTCGATGTATTCTATGATTTCCTTTCTCTTTGCGTTTTCCTGAACATGACATGAATTTTTTTGGCATTTTAATATTTATTTGGATAAAAACTGCGAGCAAGATAGTAAGCAACTGATATATTATTCTCGTGAACATTCTGTAGATGTGTAGTATGTTGACACTCACACTTTTCCCTTATTTGAAAAGTGCATCATTTTGTGGTGTCAAGTAATTTCCATTGTCTTTTTCTTGAAATTTACCCGATTTTCGGATCATAGAAACTGTCCATTTTTAATTGTCCAAATAATTCAACTTTTTGGAGCTGACGAAGGGTATTTTTTTTCCAAAAGTATGCAGTCTCAATAAGCCTGAAGCTTATAAGCCTAAAGCCATTTTTTTTTCTCATGCCGTAGTCAGACATTATGGATTTTTTATCACACGAACGTCTTTTGAACATTTTCGCTCGAATTTTACGTCATAAAATGAACAAAAAAAGAATCAGACCTATCGCACTACAGACATAGGTTCCAAAGGCCCTCGAAAGTAATCGTGAATTTTTTCAGATTTTTAGTAGCACTATAAAGCATTAAAAACCGTGACTGGCCCTGAAAGACCCAGGTTGCCGACGGAGGTAGTGAAATTACACGTTGCCGGCGCAGGGTTAAGGGGGTACATACACCTTGAAATGTCAAGAAAGTGAAAACTGCCAAAAGTAATTTTTCATGTTTTAAAATTTCATGTTGTTTTTCACACGATTTTGGGAACACATTTTTTTGTCTACGATGCACGAAATAAAATCTACCGGTGGACCGATTTTCGTTTTTCTGGTCTCAAACTATTCAGTAAAGAGGCCTTCCCAGAATGAACATGGAACGTCTTGATCCGATCAAAATTGTACCAGATATTCATCATTTTTTAGAATAAAATAGCGTTTTTCTGTCTTCATACGTTATTTTTTATGATAACTAGAGTAAAAAAAGAGTTATGAAAAAGTTCTCTGTTCATATTGAAAAGGCCTCCTTACTGAACGGTTTGAGACCAGAAGAACTAAAATCGTGGTCCATCGGTAGTTAAATATTTCCGGTATTTTTTTAAGTTGGGAACGAGAAAAATATTTGGCGTTACTGAAACTGCCATATCTAGCCAATATTGTCGCGAATTTAAACAACAATATTGTAACTCCTATAACCACTTTGATGGTCCCGTACGATGTGGATTATTTCAATGTCAATCCTTACTCGTCCGCTGGATAACGAATTACCTCCGATCTAGAACATCTTTCCGGATTTTCCGGATGTATTATAGTAGCAAAAAGATGCTGCGTTTCAATCGAGGAGGAGACTCGTCAGTCACCATCAGTATCCCCGTTAGGGGTTGTCCATATATTACGTAACGCAAATTGGGGGGGGAGGCGTGAGTAGTCACCGTTACTATTTTGTTACGTGGGCGGCGGGGGGGGGGGGGGGGGGTAAAAAATCTTCGAAAATAGCGTTACGTAATATATGGACAGCCCCTTAACCGACTGATTCCTGAAATTATACGTGATATAATCATAATGAGATTATTAGCATATCTCGATCGGATGTTGTGCAGCTGTGGAAATTCGGTTTGGCAATCAGATTCATTGCACCACCCCGACCACTCGATTTCGTAATCGTCTTGAAATTCTCGTGTCTTCGCACATTCTTCATGGTTTTACCGAACACCGCATTGTTCATCAATTTGTAAAAGTTTTTCTTGAAATCCGTGAAATCCAAAAATCTTGAATTTCCCATTCATTTGGGAAAGTGATAAAATTCCCCCGCAAAAAATTGAGAAAACATATCAATTATACGCAACAGTACTCGTAATATCCTTCATCCTCCTCTCACAATCCAACTCGCTCGTGCGTGCTGCAAATTTTACACTCGATCGAAATGGTCGAAATTCCCACGCCCTTAGTATGTGTAGGAGGGCCTCGTACACGATGCCCCGGCACATGTCACACGGGTCGGGCACCCAACACCGCCCAAGGGTGGTGAGCCCCAGCTGTTTCTGCCGCTTGTCTGCCCACTCTTCGTGAGCCCTCACCATAAATTCTGCTTCGTTTATCACCGAAACCCGTATTTTTTCCGGGTCGAAGCAAAGAATAGCCCAGCGAAGCTCCCTCCGCCACTCGGCATCATCTGTTATTGAAAACGCAAATTTGTGGTCAAAAGTGTTCGGGGAAAAAGAAATAAAAAATTAATGAATAAATGAAAAAAATTAAATCACTTGAACAATGGTATTTGAGCGTGTTAGCCCATGTCGTGGCGTGAGACGCCACCGGAGGAGCAGAGAACTCTCTTATTCTCCATGATATACGAATTTTATTTTATTTTCGAAATACACGATGCCGCCGACTTCAGCGATTACCTTGAATGTTGCGTTTTGCGTTCAGCCCGAGGGCTGAAAAGATCTGTTTTGCGCCCGCTCAAGAGGTGTGAAAAGTGGCATTTTGCGACCGGGTGTGAGAAATAGTATATTGTGTACCTAGGGCGTAAAGTGGGCTTTTTTTAGACCGAGTGTGGAATTTGCAGTACAAGTCGAAGGTGAGCTCGCACGAGCCGAATAGAAGGCGAGTGCAGGAGCAAGCCGAAGACGAGTGCGTCTGCGAGCCGAAGACGAGTACTGCAATCACACGAGGTAAAAGAGCCCACTGAGCCCTTGGTACACACCATATTTTTTGTAACGCATGTATTGATTTCTGCGTTTTTTGTGCCTATAAGCGGAACGACAGGGACCTTTTTTGACACGGCGACACATAGTTATGTTACAATTAGATTGCATTTCTAACAGGAAATAGTAAATATCATACGAATAAAGGATTATATACATGTATGTACATATGTACATATACATATGTACATATGTATGTATACATATATACATATGTATATGTACATAGGTATATTATATTATACATATGTACATATATGTATGTATATGTACTATATATACACATATACAGTCGTATGTACAGTTTTTGAAAAGCGGGCTATAATGGATTGATTATAGCCCGCTTATTTTCATTACAGCCCGCTTATTGAAAAACCGGGCAATAATGAATTCATTATTGCCCGCTTCTTCGAGTCGGTCAAAAAATGGTCACTTTACGCCCTCTTGACAGGTACAAAAAACGCAGAAATCGTGCATGTGTTACAACAAAGTCATTGTCTGCATCAGTGTCCAGCCAGTTTGCACCCCTATAAGAACGAAATTTCTGTTCTCGATATACTTAGTAGCATATCCACGAGTGAGAGTAGTTATTTGCCCAAAACTTGCCAACTAGTGGAATTACGTTTAATATAATTATAATGGAACTTATATAAAATAATCTTTGACAAATCCAAAATAGCCGCACCGATGTATATCGGCTTATTGAAATGAACATTCAACCGATTCATCTCTATGATAACCATGTCTCTATCGAATATGGTGCAGCTATGGAAATTCGGCCTTGCAATCAGAGCCTTCGCGCCGCCTCGACCACCCCATTTCGTGACCAGCTTGACAGTCTTGTGTTTCCGCACATTCTCCATCGTTTTAGCAAACACAGCGTTGTTCATTAATTCATACAAGTTGTTTTTGAATTCGTTTTTAGATAGTTTTCTTTTATCCGTATTTAGGTCAATGTAGGATTTCAACCATGGAGATTGTGCGAACTTCAGAATCCTACGCACCTTGACTAACTTCATACCCAAATCTAAACACTGCTTCAGATTCCGATAGTGAAGTACGTATTTATTTTTGGGTAGTAGCGTTGTGCATAGCTTTGCTATCTTACTACCAGGCGGAATGAAATGTTCAGGGCAGAGCAGTAGATCTTTATGATGCTGAAGCATGTAAGCAATCAGCGAATCGTCCGGGATACTCAATGCGAATTCAATTGGACGTCCACCAATTTTCCTATTGCCCAAGACAAAAATTTGAATCTCAGCGTTGAAACGATCTTCTGTAACGTCTAATATAAGTGTAATTGTCTACTACCCACTCGTGAAATCCTAAATGTTCGGGTGCGGTGCCATTTTATGCAGGAGCACTCGATGGTACGACACAACGCAATTGTTTGTCCTTCTCAAGAGCCCGTTAACCGAGAATAACCACGGCGTGACTCTCCCGATCCACTGCCGTTTGTAATAGCCGAAAAACGCCGCAAATATCCCAGCATGTCTCTCATCTGCGTAATCCACCACTGAGACAAATGCTCCGCGAATTTCGGCTGCAGGCATCAAACCTAACGCCATCAGCTTTCGTAGGATCTTCTGGCCCTCTGCATCGTCCGCGATGGCGTCCGTCCGACCAAGCGACCTCGCCTTCCGACTCGGATATGGTGATTGTAGTTACCTCTGAGGGTGGTGGTGTTTCCGGGCTGGTGGCGGCAGACGCATTTTCAGTCTATCGGTGCACTCATAGTCCATCAAGTATGGGGTATCACGCCAGTCGTCAAGTTTTTTAAACCGCCAGTACATGTATCGGTGGTTAATCACCAACCTCACTACCACACCCAAGAGCTCGATTTGCTCCCCTTCAA
>JAFFZH010011999.1:0-10000 GCA_018420115.1 Euura saliciscinereae
TTCAGTTTTTCTACGTCACTGATATCAATTTCATACCAATCGAATGTGTTTTGGCTGAGAAAATAGCGTTTGAAAATTCCAAGTGTACATCATATCGATGTCACTTTCACGTTAATTCTTCAATTAATTTTTCTACAGTAAAAAGAAAAAAGAGGAAAAAAAATAAACACCAATCAACAATAAATTCAGGGTCTTTAATCTTACAATTAGCTCAGGGTGAAATCGTAAAATTAATACTCTTCTCTTTCTCAGTCCAAAAGCGAAGAATATGAAGAAGAAGAAGAGAAAACACTCTTTTCACACTCTTTAGTTTCTTCTTTCATTTCTTCGAAACAATCGGAAAATCTCCGTTTATTAAGATCAAATTTGATTATCTTGATCTTGAAATATTTATATCACTTAGTTCTTCTATTTTTTGATCGCCTAGTGTATCCTCGTCAGGTCTTCCACGATCTTGACTAGATCATCGACGGTTGCGTCCTTCTTCATTCCGCTTCCGTCGTCGATCTGTAAGATAAATTATAAATCGTTAATTAATTTTACAATCCGGTAAGATATCGTCCAGCTAATTTTCCTCACCTGTAGCCCCGTCGCGACTTCCGCCATTTTCTCATGATTCAAGTCCAAAAAACTTTCTATGAGATCTCCGTCGACGAATCCTTCGCACGGTTCGATTTTTAACTCGGTATTATAACTCCGCCAGAAACTGTGTTCTATTTTACCAACGCTTTTTATCACCGTTGTCAATCGGTCTTCTAAATTATGCAAGAAATCGTAAAATCCTGAGGGTATCTGCGTCACTAGACCGATCGCTCCGCCGACTGTTCCGAATAGCACGCAGCCCTGGGTAGGCGTACTGGATTCCCCGAGATGCTGCATCACCAGAGAACCGTGCCTGAAGACGTTCACCATATCGCCCAAGTGGAACTGACCGACTTCCTGCATCTGTTGTCTCTCTTCTTCCGATGTCGCCGCACTGAAAATTTTATTGTTATATGTACTGATGACATTATTTTGGTTTGTTTTAGATTAATTGATATTCAATGATAACAATTTATAAAAACAAAACAAGACTTTTTCATTATTTTTTATCTATTTTGAAATATCGATTAATCGAAGTTTTAGATTAATTACAAACAACCGATTAATCGACAGGTTTCTCGATTAATCGGTTTGTGATTTATCTACAACTTCGATTAATCGATATTTCAGTCAATTTCATAACATCGATTGAATAATTCGTCCATTTTTCGGTCAATTTGAATCGATCAATCGATCGATTAATCGATTTTTCAACCATCGCAAGCCGTCGATTGGATAATCGACCGATTAATCGATTTTTCAACGATTGCAAGCCTTCGATTGAATAATCGATCGATTGATCGATTTTTCAACCATTGCAAACCTTCGATTAAATAATCGATCGATTAATTGATTTTTCAACGATTCCCAGTCTTCGATTGAATAATCGATCGATCAATCGATTTTTCAACTATTCCCAGTCTTCGATTGAATAATCTATCGATTAATCGATGATTTTCCAACCATCGCAAGCCTTCGATTGAATAATCGATCGATTAATCGGTTTTTCAACCATTGCGCATCTTCGATTAAATAATCGATCGATTAATCGATCTTTCAACGATTGCAAGCCTTCGATTGAATGATCGATCGATCGATCGATAAAGTATGAATAATCGAATAAATTGAATAATCGATCGATTAATCGATCTTTCAACTATCGCAAGCCTTCGATTGAATGATCGATAAAATCTGAATAATCGAATAAATTGAATAACTCGAATAATCGATTTTCCAACCATCGCAAGCCTTCGATTGAATGATCGATCGATCCTGAATAATCGAATAAATTGAATAATCGATCGATTAATCGATTTTCCGACCATCGCAAGCCTTCAACTGAATGATCGATCAATCGATCGATAAAATTCTCCTATTTCGAAAGATCAGAGAATCGATTGGTCGGAGTTTTCTATCGATTCACCGATTTTTCGATTAATTTTCCATAAATTTGAGTGAATCGATCAATCGATTTATCGTGAACGTTCCGATACTGCGATTAGATAATTTGTCGATTTATCGATTACCTTGGAACGTCGATCAATCGATAATTCGATTATCTCACTGGATTTGAAAAAAAAAAAACTTCGATAGAATTATTCGACGATTTGTCGATCAATAATGATAATAATAATATTGGAAAAGATGCAGAAAAAGTACAAATATATAATAATAAGAAGGAATATATAAATCGAAAAGTAAAAAAAAATTCAACTCTTTGAACTTTTTTAAATCAAATTTTGGATTTAAAAAAATTGTCCAAAACGTGATAGAATCGTAATTTATAGAATTGAAATGATTTCAAATCACCTATCCTTCTGGCACACGAATAGATTGAAGCAATTCTCAGCACCGAGAAAAGTGTCGTCGTCGAGTATCTCGATGGCGGTCATCCAGTTTGGATTATAGTCCCTAGCTATTTCCTCGAAGCTGCCTTCCATAGTTTTGTACTGCAACAGCGTTAGCGATCTCATCAAATCGCCAACGAGAACAAAGTCTCCCTTGGTCTTCAAGAAAAGCGCGATTATGTTGTTGAAGTGGCTGCACTCGAGCCTCAGCTCCTTCTCAGCCGTCCATTCGAACAGTCTGACGGTGCTGTTGATGCTGGCCAGTAATTTCCCGTTGAATTCAACCAGCGAGTAGCAAGCGCCTTTGATCTCCTTCTCCGCTACCTGCGCCAGCTTTCCGTCGCTCCAATGGTACAGCAAAATCCTACCCATCTTTGGCTCCGACTCGTCCGGGTTTATCAGCGCGGTTCCGACAACGAAATACGAGGTCGAGTCCTCGCCCAGCTTCGTTGATATCAACGACATCGCGTACTCTGAGGGCATCAGCGTGTGCGCATGGAGGACTTCGAACGTGTGTTGGTCTATGACCAGCAGATTGTGCACTTCGATTTCCTGACCAACGTCGCTGGCCGGGTGCCCAGGCTTGTTGTGCGAAGCTATGTGGCTGCTGCTCGAGGTCGAAGCTGCCTGGGTCGAGGCCGACGATCTGACCACAGAGACTCCGCTGCTCTCCTGCATGTCGACTCGCATGGTGATTATACCGAAGGTCTGGGAACTCTCCTGGTACGCTATTCTCCTCGGGGATTCCCCCAGAGGTACCGTCCTGATGTGGAGCTTCTGGATCTCGTCTATCGTCCCTATGGTCACTGTGCTGTCCGTCGCGAGCGCAAGACTGTCTGGATAGGACTCTGCGTTCAGAGAGCACATGTGGTTCACCTCCTTCAGGTTCACGTTGCTGAACACGAGCTTGTGGTTCGATGAGTAGATGACCGTTGGCCTGTCTGAGCACGCGAACACGTTCGTCGTAGACAGCGACCTGAAGGTCCTGAGCACCGTGGGCTGCGTTCCCAAGGTGACCTTCTTCTTGTCAGAGAGAACTCCGCTCTGTTTCTGCAGTGTGAAGTAGTACATGCTCCCGTCCCCCAGCGCGCATAGGAGGTACGTGTTTCCCTCAAAGCAGGTCATCAGGATGGACCTCGGGATGATCTCCCCACCCAGCAGCTCCTTGTTTATCTCCTCCAGTCCAGGCAGCGTTAGGATTCGGACGGAGATGTCGGTCCAAAGGCCAACCGCCACGATCTTTGCCTCTATGTTTCCGTCCAGTGGGGAGATGTCCAGACACGCGACTTCGTGCTGCAGAGCGATCGAGCCCTTTGACACTATCTGGGAGGACGTGATCTCCAAGTAGAATAAATCGCTCCCAGTCGCGCAGAGCACCTGCATCCCGTTGCAGGCCACTACGCTGATGGTTCTGTTGTTGTCTGGCTTCCATTCGGACACCACGGACTTGGTCTCGTTCGATATGAGCCTCGCCGAGGTCGGAGTTATCTGGATGAACGTCTCGTTTGTCACGTTTCCAGTGTGGAAGGTCTGCTCGTCGGAAACGAACCCCGGGATCTCGGTCTCCTCCACCTCCTCTCCGTTCAGGGTGAGGATCCTGGTCTGTCCAACGAACGAGAGGACCAGGGTATTGTCGTAATTCCCACCGCCCATCTTCAGCGCCCACATCCCCTTTATCCCTGGCAGGTCGATGCTCGCGTGCTCCTGGATGCCGATGCCGTTTCTGATTATCCGCAAGGATCCCTCCTTGAAGGCGCCTGAGCATGTGACCATCTGGCCCTGCCCCTGCCGTTCCAGGTCCACAACTGCCATGTCGACGATCGGAGCCAGGTTTGTGAACGTCTCCATCGGCACGCAGTACGACCCGTTTTCATCCGCCTTTGTGATGAGCTTTATGAGCTGCGAGTCTCCCAGTCTGCTGCCGATGAATATCACCCCATTGTCGAGATACGTGATGCACTCGGGGATGCTTATCTCGCCCAGCAACTCGACCTTCAGGTCCTTCACGACCATCGTTCCGTCTGGTTTCTTGTCCTGCTCAAGGAACAGCATGAAGAGATGCCCAGCCATGTCGCCGAGCAGGTATCTGAGCCCCTGATTGTCGACTTTGGCATAGCACGTGATGGTGCTCTGCTTTATTATGGGGGGAACGACGGCGACGTAGGTGGCCCCGTCGTGGTACAGGATGCTCTCCTGGCCTATGATTATGGCCCCGCATATGGGGGAGGGAACGGGTATCACCATCATGGCTTCCCGTTCGACGTTGTCCTGGCGCCAGGGTATCTTGACGAATTCTTTGTCCCTCAGTGATATTTCGTGCGTTTTGACGTGACGCCCGTTTATGTCCTGGTGGATGAGGATCAGGGTGGGGTTCGAACAGCCGTGGAGGAAGTTGACGTCCTGTACTTGGAGCTCGTCCATTCTTATAGAGGACGCTTTCAGCTCCGGGTTGTCCTTGTCGAGAGGAATTATCTTGAAGAGACCGTCGTACAGGCGGAGCCCTATCACTCGGGCCTTTGGGTCTATCACTGCCTTTATACCGGTCTCGGACGCCTTTCCTATGCGGTCGGCCACGTTGCCGTGCGCCTTTGTTATTATCTCTATGTCCTCGCCCTCGCCCATGCACTCTAATATCATCGCGTTGTATCGCGTTGTGAGGAGGAATAAAAGGTCCTTTTTTTCGTGCTGTTGATAAGAGACAAAAATAAAACAACGCTGTTGTTAAAAATTTTCAAATTTCCCGCCAAAAATTTGAAACTGTTCTTGGCCAACGGTTTTGAACTTTTCGAAAGTGATTTCGCAATCTCGAAGTCACTTAAAATACGTTATTCATTTTGTTTTTTTCAAACTATATTCGTGTTCAAATTTAATTTTTTGAATGGAAGAAAGAACGATTTTATTGTTTTCTTCTTTCCCGCCGAAAATTCAATTGTTCAACGGTTTTTATTCTATTCAATTCTTTGAATGAAAGAAAAAAGGATCGTTTTTAGTTTTCTTCTTCTTTCCCGCCAAAAATTCAATTGTTTAACGGTTTTTATTTCATTCAATTCTCTGAATGGAAGAAAAAACGATCGTTTTTACTTTTCTTCTTCTTTCCCGCTGAAAATTCAATTGTTCAACGGTTTTTATTCGAGACATTGATATAACACGTGAAACATAGAAAGCAAGAAAAAAAAAACGATTTTAAAGAACCTGGTTCTCATGTCTGACTTCAAATTCTTTCATTTTCCCGCCAAATTTTGATTGTTGAACGGTTTTTTAAACTCGAATGAAGAGATTCTGATGTATGAATAGAAGGTTAATTCTATTTTCGTTCGAATTCTTCAATTCTCCCGCGAAAATTCAAATGTCTAACGGTTTTTATTTCAAATTTGTATCATGAATCTATGACGTAACATTAATTTCGTAAAAAAAGAAAGAATAGTCTGAAAGAAACGCGACTCATTCATTCTATTTTTTTTTCAAATTACATATTTTCCCGCCAAAAATTCGATTGTCCAACGTTGATAATTTTTAGTATTTCATAGACAGACTCTAATATAGAAATAATATTCTACAAAATAAGAATAGAAAGAAAGAAAAGAACAAAAAATCTGCTCATTCAATTTTTTTTTTCAAATTCTCTGATTTTCCCGCCAAAAAATCGATTGTTCGATAAAATTTAATTGAAAAACAAAAGAATGAATAAAAACATGAAGTCATCATTTTCGATCAAGAGTGACGACCTCGTTGTCGTATCTCGATGGGTCGATAGTGCGAAAGAGGAACTAGAAAAAAATAAACGGAGCATAACCTCACCGGCGGCCTGAAGAACTTGACGACGGCGATTTTTCCGTAAATCCCAACCTCCTTAAGGGGTCTGAGTCCCTCTGGAGTAACGAGATATATTTCTAGCCTCATATTCTTAGCGAGTATCAGATTCAGGTCCGTCGGTGACGTGAAGTTGCCTGCGAAAAATAAAAACATTCATCGTGATGCGGTTTTTCTATTGTTGTTTATAGGTTATGTCTCATAGACCGATGTATTATTAGCTCAGTCGCTCGGTGTTATGTCTTCGGTGAAGATAGATCTTTTAGGTTATGTCAGCGTTATCGTCGACTAGCCGATACCCACGGGGTCCGCGCCGTTCGAAATAGTGTAAATACTCACCGGTCACACACGCGGTAACCGCGGTCGGCTTGTGGGCCGTAACGACGTAGTGATGGGCCATTATTTTCATAATAATACAAAATTATTGAGGTTAAAGAACGCTGAACTCCGTCGTTCCGTCTCTTCGCTCGGTTGCCAGTCCACTTATCCTCTCAATTTTTAGTATTTTTTACTTATTATTTCGCCGATCTTATCTTCTCGACATAACGCCGACGATGCTTTCAATTATCACACTTGAATAACTCGATTTCAACTTTCTCTAATTCGGAGCTCCGAAAGATCGGGGTTATGTAGTTCGACAAAGTCACGCCGCGTGGAGCCACCGGCCATTCGCCATTTTGTGGCGCGCTATTCAAAATTCGATTGTTTGAGTCAATACCAAATGAATTCCGGTTTTTCCCGCCAAAAGTAGACTACAGGCTAAACACCGAGTCTCAAACGATTCTCTATTTCCCCAAAAATATCCTATCAAGGTGAAATGAAAGTCACGTGACCTCGATATGATTTACACTTGGAATTTTCAAACGTTATTTTCTCATCCAAAACACATTCGATTGGTGTGAAATTGATATCAGTGACGTAGAAAAACTGAATGAAGGGCCTGCCAGTCGTGGATTTTCGAAAATCGAGACGTCATAACAGTTTTTTAACAATATTGTTCCGTAATCCAAGGAAGTGCTGCTTCTCTCCACGAGGGGCAGCACCTCCTTGGGTTACAGAACAATATTGTTACACAAAATTCTGATTATGTCTTTCGATATTCGAAAATCCACGATTGGCAGGCCCTTCGTTCAGTTTTTCTACGTCACTGATACCAATTTCACATCAATCGAATGTGTTTTGGCTGAGAAAATAGTGTTTGAAAATTCCAAGTGTAAATCATATCGAGGTCACGTGATTTTCATTTCACCTTAATTTTTCATAACCTATAAGCACTATAACGTTGAAGATTCCCTCTAAATCCCTCCTCATGGCCATTTTCGCCCCCATGGATCTTGAAGAAGTTGATTCACTTTTCGGAAACTGAGATTCGTACTTGAATTTTATCGCCGAACAACAAATTGGGATCGATGCTGAGTTTTCCCGCCAAAAAGAACGGGGAATACCCTGTATTCTTGCGCACTGTTATGAAATATTTTGTTTCCAGTCGACTGCCAATTATTGTTATCGCTTTCCCCCGAAAAAAAAGTATTGTTGATTAATTCTTGTATGACTTCAGCCCTAATTCCATATATCAATATACATAATCCGAATGTATCGTTTTTGAGGTTATAAAAACATTACAAAAGACAATATTTAGGCCATAGTGTATTTATTGACACATAGAATGGTTGTCATAATTTTTTTTTAATCGTTTTTACGAAGTGTATGAAGTTCTTCTTTCCTTTTTTCGTTGATATAAGCATCAGCAGTCGATTTCCCCCAATGGCAAGGGCTTGGGGGTTCCCCTATCTTGTTTGACTTGTTGAGCCTGCACCCTTCCTGCAATTTCCGTAAATCTCTTCTTGTCCATGGTCTCCATGAGTCTTAATTTTTGTGCAATCTCCTGCTGTATTATTGGACGATACTTTTTACCCTGACCCAAACTCTCCATTTCGTTCATAAACTCCATTCTTTCTTCTATCGCTTTCACCACTGAAAAATTGACACAATAATAACAATATAATCACAAAATGAAGTAAAATATAAGTAACTAAATTATTATTATTATTATTATTATTTCATTAATCGCACGCTTACAATCATCGAGTGGATCGACGTCCTCCGATATTTGATGAATTTTTAGCTGCCTGTGTAGGATCTTCGGCCCGTGTGGTGTGGGGGGCATGTCTTGCCCGTACGCCATCATGCAGGCCAAATGTCGCTTTTGTTTTTCCTTGTTAACTGCACAAGAATTATTATTTATATTTCAAACAACGATTATTATTACGTTCCATTTCCTTCTCTCGATTATAGGATCGATCAATCGACCGTTTCGATCTATCGTTTGCATTTCAACTCTTCGTTTTCGATTAATCGATTATCGATTACCGATGTATAACAAAACGATTAATCGAATGATCTAAGAAACAATTCATTAAAAACCTATATAATAAGTAACCAAATGAAAATGGCTTGCTTACGCAAAGGAACTGTTCTCCGGAACTGGTCCCTGTCGTAGGCACCACTTTTCGCAATCGTTTCCTGCGATCGTTTCTTCCAAACACAAGGAAAAATCACCTGAAAATTGTGCATAAAATGTAATTTTTCCATTTGCCAAGTGGCGGTGGGGGCCATTTACTTCACATAACTACTCGACGAGTATACCTATACTGTAGATACCTGGGCTTCCGCAAACTTTTCTTTCGTCTTTGACTTTGGGGTGGGAGGAGGTAGGGGTTCCCCTCTATCAACGGCATCCTGGATAGATCTTCTTTGCATCATTGTCAGTTTCGATTCCTCCATTAGAACTGTTTTGGGAATAATCAAAAATCACGAGTGACAAAAAAACCGACTTCAAAACCAAACTACTCAACCGATTTCGATGAAATTTGTATGGGACCAATCCGAAAGTATACCCTTTCGAATAAAAAAAGAATTTTCCAAATCGGTTTATGAATAACGGAGTTCTGAGGTAACAAACATAAAAAAAAATACTTTTTTGAAGTCGGTTGAAAAGAAAAATCACGGATATATGTAAAAAAAATAAAAATTCATAATCCAAATTCGATGTCATTATAATTCAGAAATTATGATAATCATGACAAGAAAAAAAAGAAAAATCTCTTATAATCAAACCGGAAGTACATTTATTGTGTTTCAACCACTTCAGCCGTAAAATTTAAGTGAAAAAAAAGAGATTTTTTTCAATAAGATTATTAATAATTGAATAATTTTTATTATTGCGAAGACAATTTTGAGCTCAAAATAATGAATAATAAAGAAAAAAAAAATAGTAGTAATAATCTGTATCGATATAATTAATCACCCTTTATCAAATCTCGTGTCTCCTCGCTGTATTGTGCTCTAGGTGGATTATGGATGGCTCCAACACCGATGGCAACTCTTCCCGCGCTCATTGAATCCATCGTTTCTTAATTACTTCGAAATTCAGTTACAGTATATTTTTACGAATGATATCGATAGTACAACTATTTTTACAATTATTTATAAAGTCTCTGAAATTATTCAAGGATATACAGAAATTGAGGAAAGCTAGTCCTCGGCCTGCAAGTAAAAAGCAAAGAACGTTGTTTTACTCGTTGCCATAACGACGACTAAATTCCTACTCTTTTTATTCTTCAGAGAATATGACCCATCGATCGATTATGCTACGGTTATTCGACTCTTTGATTAAGAATTTGGTATCAGAATTGTGGAATTCAAGATGGCGGTCAGAAAGGGCGAAATAAAAAATTGCACAGAAACCATATTCGACTTGA
>JAFFZH010012002.1:0-11582 GCA_018420115.1 Euura saliciscinereae
CAATTTGAAGTTTGCAAATCTGACTGCAAATTCGTGATCAACAACGTGTACCGGTCGTACATAATAAACGTTGTGCAACTGCCAACCCGCCGTAGCTGCCTTCGAGGCCTAAACGCATGTAGACAATAGCCCCACTCCATTTCGTTCTTTATCTGACAATATTGCTGACTCCGTCGACTCCGCGCACTCGTCTGTATACGTATACCGCGCATCGTTCTGCGCAGTTCCCCACCAGACTGGAGACCCATACGTATCCCTACTCCGAGCTGCGCACCACTGTTTATATACCGCCTGCCTACGCGTCTTCGCACAGCAACTTGATATGCGTCGCCCGCTTGTGCAATCCCCACTCCGCTCCTTCTCTCAATCCCCACAGCCAAAATTGAGGCTCAGACCGTGGACGCTTGAAGCTTCCCTACTTTGATTTCTCTGCTTACCTCACACTTTTCTAGGTATACCGCTGACGGCATAGACTGCGCGAACTGCTCAGCCCTACAAAAGGCAATGCGGCCAATGAGCTATAATACTCGTAGTATGTGTGGACCTGTAGCGTCGGCGTCAGCTAAAGACCCGACAAAAAAAAAAAGAAAAGAAAAGAATATGACCCTGCGATTCTACGCGATATTTTGTTGAATCCCGATTTTCGCACGATTGACGACAATGGCAAACCGTATATTCCATCTGAGGCAGTGTATGGAAGGGTTTCCGTAGAAATGGTAGCTCGAGGGTCAGATATAGACAAAAAGCACGTATATACAATCGTCAATGAGAATCGTCGTGGATATGCAGATCTCATTCGAGATGCGTTCAAAATTGTATGCTCAGATGCCAAAAGTGATCTGAAGCGAACCACGTCATTCGATAAGTCTGATCAGTCAGTCATTGAATCATTAAAAATTCACTCAAAGCCGGTGCGTTCGTCAGACTTTAACCTCGTCTTATCAGCTGAAAATTGGCAGCTCATAAAACCCAAACGAAAGATTTACAATGGCCGTGCTTACATGGTCTTACAGCCAGGATGGACAGATCTGGTTGCAAAAAGACTTGTTCACCAAGGGAAGAACGGTCCGTGTACATTTGCGTTCAAGAAGCATAATATTAGTGAAAGCCTGTCCGCACAATATTATGCATCTCTTCATGGGTCATGCATACAGCGTAAAGGAACTTTCAAAGGCACTATCGGTAGAGAGCCACCCAAGGGTGTTGATGTTATAATCAACTGCGAGATCAGAGATGTTCGCGAGGAGGCTCATCCGAACGAGGTGAACCGACAGGTCAAAGGAAAGCTCCGCGGGGAAATCGGTGATCAAGTTATTGAGCAGAAAAAAGGTGCTACCACCTACAGACGCGAGGAAGCTGCACGACTAAAAAAGTTTGGAGACAAAAATCCACCGATCATCCCCAGTGCGGCTGTCATACGAAAAATCAAAGAGCAGCGGTTACTTCAACAGTACGGCTTAGTATTCGCTAATCCTGCTTTGAATTTAGTGAAATCCGCAAAGACGGGGAAATATGCTGGCTCCATACATGGTGTCGGTGTGCTAGAATTTTTCTGTATGTATTGGTCTCCCGAACAACAGCTACTGTATACAGCCAGAACTAAACGCGATCCTGAAGCGTTTATGACTATAGACGCTACAGGAGGCATCGCAACGAAGGGCTCACCACAAGATCCACCAATTTTTCTGTTCCAGTGCATGGTTGCTGGCAGTGTAAAAAGTGAACCAGCATTCCAATTTCTGTCAGCTGATCAGAAAGCCTTGACCATCGCGTATTTTTTACGCACAATTTTGTCTAAAGGCGCTCCTACTCCACGCACAGTTGTTAGCGATTTCGGTTGGGCTATTTTGATTGCCGTAGCAGAGGTCTTTGCTAGATGTGCTGATCTTCGTGATTACTTACAAAGATGCTACAGTGTCGTAGCTTCAGAGAAACCAGAGTTTTTACCGAATTGTTACATTAGATTAGACGTAAGTCATCTGATTGCAATGGTTGGCAGATGGAAATGCCTCAAAGGTAAAGAAAGGTGCCTAGTGCGTAGATTTTACCTTCGTTGCACAGGTCAAGCTTACCAGATTGATTGTCTGGAAACTCTAAGGGATTTCCTTGAATCTGTGTTGATCGTTGCATTGAGCAGGTACATAGGATCGGACGCTCGCGGAAGACCTCTGGTCTCTGACACTCGGATGCAAAAGTTGAACGATAAAATAAAAGGCGTGAACATCAAAATTTCGAATAATAACGAAGAAGAAGAGAATGACGAAGGTAAAAACACCGAAGAAGAGGATGACATTAATGTTCACGACATCTCCGATTACAGTCATGCAGCAGACAGCGATGCATCGGACTGGTCTGAATGGAAAGAGTCCATTTTATCATCAGCGAATATGATTGCCGCGAAGTCGACCAAAGGAAGCATATTCAATGCGTGTTATAATCCTGACTTTGCGAAACAGTTCTGCAAACAGCTGATACCGTACGTGCCCTTGTGGACAGGTATAATGCGCTCTCATTTTAATCGTGGGAGTCAGATAGCTACATCTGCATCAGTAGAATCAGCATTTGCTGATCTGAAAAATCGAACCTTCAAAGGTCAATTACCCATGAGACGAGATAAATTCGTACTACAACACTTGGATGCACTGGACGGACAAATTAAACTGGCATCAACCCCAGATGACCTTCACAAAGACAGCTCAGACCTATCCATAGTTAATCCATCCGAACTGAAAAGCAGCACACCCCTGAAGCATCAGGGTGAAGACTTATCTGCCGAACTGAGCACCACATCCAGTTTACAATTGAATGTCGTGCAGCTGAAAGATAATAAAAATAGTATGGATGTTTCA
Source organism: Euura saliciscinereae (assembly GCA_018420115.1). Classification (NCBI taxonomy): domain Eukaryota; kingdom Metazoa; phylum Arthropoda; class Insecta; order Hymenoptera; family Tenthredinidae; genus Euura; species Euura saliciscinereae. Next base: position 2,850 of record JAFFZH010012002.1, read on the forward strand.
GGTTCTGATAGTTATTTTCCGTCCGAGTGTTCAGCTACATTAGGTCAGAAAGGTTTGTCGATTGAAAGCGGAGCAAGTTCAGGATTGATCGATGTATCACATGATGCTGATCGTCAAATTGAGAACGGAAGGGGTTCACTTGATTACCGAAAGGTACAGATGGACCAGTCATTGCCGAGCAATAAATGTCAAATAGTGTATACATCGGATGATGTAGACCGTCTGCTTGATAAGTGTAACCTAATATTAAACGGAACTGAAAATGACAGAGATGCATTTAATCGTACGATAGAACCAAACCAGATGAATTTGCAAGATGACCTAGGAGCTATTTTAACAGACGTCGATGACAACGCAATAATTTGGAACACTTGTGAACCTTGGCGAGGACTTGTTAAAGAGCATCCGGACAAACCAACAAATGACGAAACAGACAAGCCATCGAAAAGGCGAAAACTCACTAATCTGGACAAATGTGCAGAGTGGGATTTCTTGAAGGATGCTCCGTCACTTAATATTCCTTTACTGAAAAATGGTAGCATATCCGGAGCGGTAGAGCTTGTCGACAAAGAAGACAAAACTAAAAACGTGAAACCTACAAGTAAAACTAAAAACGTGAAAACTAAAAGTAAAACTGAAAGGAAAATTATGACTGTTCATGAGACTTGCGCGATGGACTCGACACTTCAGTTACAAATGTGTGCAATCACTTTGAGCCGAAAATACAAGGAGGAAATGGAGGTATCGACTGCTCCAACTGTAAAACTCGCGCTCTCTATTTTAGAAGACCGCAACATAACGAAGAATCACTACGCCGAAAGAGCTCGGACGTTATCAGAAGTACCGTTATTTGTAAAGAGCATCACACAATATACGCGTGGAATTTACAAATTAAATGCTAATTGTAATGTTGGTGACTTAGTCCATTATCTATTCAAAGAGCAGCGTAGTTGCACTAGAAAAGAGAAATGCGCTTGTGGATACGAAAAAATCCGTACTTCAGTCACCATCAACGTGAAGATAGGAATCCTTCTGTGTCAAGGTTTGCAGTACATGCAGCAGGCGATCGACGCTAATGCCACATCCAAACTGACATGCAGCAAGTGTTCTGGATCACTGCATGAAGACGTGACATATGGGTCTCATGCGATTATTGATACATCAATATTCACCGATCCCACGTACACAGAAAGAAACACTAAGCTAAAGCATGACTTAGATGGCATTTCTAAAACAGTAAAACTGGGTGGTAAGCTTTACAGGCTAATTGGGGTTATAAACTATTATCAGTACGAAGATTTTGATACAGGCAAAGGACGTGATGATGGTCATTATGTGGCTTTCGCGTACACGGGGTTAAGGTGGTATCGATACGACGATACAAAGAAACATAGGGAAGCTGCCAACGGCGATACTGTTATAACTCCACACATTATTTGGTACATCCGCGTGGAGTAAAAGATACAACAAGGCACCGATTTGACTTTTTTTGTATAATTGTCTACTTCTTACTGAAATTAGCTAGGCTTGATGTTTTTTGTCCTTATTTTTAGTCTTGGTTCAAACAGAAAATGGAAAAGATTATTGGTGATTATGCATAGGCTATTATCCATTCGAACAATGAATATTCAGATTTGTTAGTGCATGTGAACAACTGTGTTCAACTAGGTATACTGCAGACCATTGCAACATTACTATTATGCTTTCATTTTTCAAATATTATTTAGTTGTTATGTAGATTACGATTCTTTCACGTACCAAACGCGTGAATTCAAGTTCACGAAGGTATGAGCAGTTTGAGATGCATGTGTGAATATTATACATGTGTGCATTCAACGTAGGAAATAAGGTGAATATATTATATAGCAATGAGTGGTAAAAATCACATTCCACAAGAAAAAACCGGAAAATCAGAGAAAAACAATTTCCATGAAACGTTGGAAAGTTTGGGGAGAAAAGATCGAAAAATCGTTGAAAAATGATTGAAGAAATAGTATATTGTGTGATAAGTGCGGAAAGAAGGCGATATCCGATGAGTGTGAAGTTTGCAACACGAGCGAAGGCGAGCAGCCAGCATTCATACGAGTCTAGTGTCGTTCACTCACGAGCCGCAGGCGAGTGCGGGATGACACGAGACGAGTGTGAATGCTGGGCGAGCCGAGCGAGTGATTCAAACTTCACACGAGGCAGATGTCGCCTATCCGCACTTATCGCACACCATATTTTTTATAACTCCTGCGGGAAAGCTTGATTTGAGATGCAGACGAATAATATCTGACAGCTGAGCAAATGGCCGACCATAACCAACCTGAAGTTTGGCGATAATCTAAGTTGACACATCGCTGCCGCCTGGGGGCGCCACTTCGCGGACGCTTGGACGTCGCCACCGACCGATGGCGCTACTGAACGACTGACTTATTTCGAAGTGCGCGTGCGTGATAGTGAAGAAACGTAGATTGCTTGAAGTGCGCATGCCTGTTAGTGAAATATTGACGATAATGCACGATGTGCGCATGCCTGTTAGTGAAATAATGACGATAATGCACGATTGCGCCTGCGCGATAGTGAAGAAATATTACGTTTTTTCACTCATCTGAAAAGGGGCCCTTTCCAAACCAGACACAGGCATCGAAAATCAAGCTTTCCACGCAGGTGTTATAAAAAAGATTTTACCAATGGTTAACAAAAATATTAATAATACGTTGTAAGAAAATGGTTGAAAATTATTTAAAACTGAATAAAATCGATAACAAAAATTTTATTTGGAAGGATTTATATAGGTATAAAAAAAAAAAAAAAAAAAAGGGAAAAAAAAAAAAACAAAAAAAAAAAAAAAAGGGGCCACAACATCTCGCTACGTCCACGTCGTTGGTCCCGAGTAATGCCGAAGGCGAGTCATATGAAGATCAGGATCCATTGAGTAACAATCTTTTGTTAAGGCATATGCACTGTAACACACTCCTCTTTCTTGTGTGAATACACATCTCCTCCTCTCCGTCCCTCCGGGTTCTGGGCGCCAATCAGCCTCGACTGATATCTGCAGTAATAACGAATTTGTGCATTATGCTGTCCACGGCTTGAAACTAGTTACCTCAGGGCTACTTAAGGTCGACAAATTGAATAGCAACGACTTTTGGAAACCAACGGTGGTGATTCTCGTCTCTATCCCGTCTGCCTGTGGTGATTCTCGCAATGCCATGCCGTCTGTCGATCTCCACGTCTTTGCTGTTGAAATTATGGTTTTCTATTGATTTACCTAGCCTGTTGTTTTACCTACGTCCTATCACTCCTACTAACTTGCTCTACGGAATTTGTGCAATGTAAGACTCGTGATCTTACTGAGGAGGGAACTTCTACCTGCTCTAAAACGAGAGGACTCGAAATCAACGTACCACGTTCGTTTAATCCCTTCTCCGAAGATCCGGGGGCTTCTACTAGTGATAGTCTATCCGAGGTCTCAACCGTATATGTGAAGGATATGGGATGTGGAGCAGTTTTCTGTGGATAGAGAGTTTAGATAGGTGTGTAAATGAAGTATTGTTCACGAATTCAAGTTATATCTTTGAAGATTTTGCAAGCAGACTGAGCAGAGAATTGACAAGATAATTCACCCAATTTTAACAAGACGTATCAAAGTGGCACTACAATCCGATGTGCACTTATTTTTATTCAATGAAAGAAATATCAAACGCTGTGGTTGAAATTTTGTTTTTCTTTTTGTTTTATATCGTAGATTTATAAACTGTAGCCCTAAATGAACTGATGGTTCAATTAGTTGATTTTTCCCAAGTTAAATTGGTCTAAGTTCTTTTAATTGAAAAATGAAAGTTTTCTAAGTTCGAAATTTTTTTTTTTTTTTTCCTCAGCTATCACAGACGTGCCAAATAAACTCGCCCACTTCCTTGACTACTCCTTATAAAAGTGTCTGTCTATTACTCTCTTTTTCAAACGTGAATGTGTATTTTAGCACTGTGATTTGCTCTTTTCTGAGCTGATTGCAAATACACATTTGGTTAAATTATGTTGTTTTAGATAAAGTCGAAAAGGATTTGAGTTTGGTGCTGTAGGTCTCGTGTGTCTGGTGGTGACTGTACTTGATGATCATGAGAAGACTGGTGCGACGTCTGTCCGATTCAGTAAGTATTAAACCATTTACTGGAGTTGTTAGGAACCTTGGTTACCGACCCGGCCGTATTACAGAGCCCGAAGAAGATTGAGAATGTATTTCTTGACGTTTATGCGATATACACTTTGCTGATTATCCACCGTTAAGACTCTTTGATTGAATTCCTTTTATATTTTCCTCATTCTTATTTTATTTTTTTTATTTAGTTTGTTTACTTTCGTCTGACTATCACTCTTTATGTTTATTAACTCATTTGTTTTTAGTTTTTTGGACAGCACGCGGACAAGACAGGACACTGGTCTAGAACCAACAAAGAGAAACAAACATTAATGAGGATTGCCATCACCTGAAAACTAAGACCAACTCTTATGCCTAATACTTAAGGTTCTATTACCTAGATAACATATTAAGATATCTCTATTGATATTGTGTAAATTACAAGTTAATATCATTATCTATAATAAACGCTATAAATCTAATGAGGGTTTCTCGGTCTCCCCTTATGATGATGTCATCGATGGCGGAGTCAAACAAAATTTCCTTCTTGTTAATAAAATTAATTAAGCCCAATCTGGATTGAGAAAACCTGGGACATCTCCAAAAGATATGTTCAATCGACTCATCTTCCTGACCGCACTCACATAATCCTTCCTGAATAATATTCATTCTTTTTAAATGGGCTCTTGATTTATTATGTCTAGACATTAATCGATTAGCAATGCCGATTCTGCGTCTGTCGAGACCACTATCTTTAAACCACATTACTGGTCTGAATTCTTTGGAGAAATTTACAAACCTCAGTCCTTTAGGGTCTGGAGGATCCGCATAGGCCCTTATGAATTTATTTGTATTTTCAATGGCTTTTTCTCTGAAGATAGGTTTGAGATCACTGGCCGGAACTTCCTTAATTTGCACTGGCAGCTGAAGGCTGGCGAACTTTGCTAATTCATCAGCTTGTTCGTTTCCATCAATGCCCACATGAGCCGGAATCCATACGACTTTTATACTCCTGTCAAACTTTGATTCAGAGTAGATAATTCGTTTGATCTGTGCCGCGTACTCCCCCATCTTCGAGTCTAATCCCGATTGTTCCAGACTGAGGACACTGCTCTTTGAGTCCGAACATATTAAAAAGTCCCCCTGCAATTGATTGCAAACTATAATTTTTAAAGCCTGGAGAATGGCAGCCATTTCCGCGCTGAAGATGGAACACAGTGGATTAAGTGATAAACTGCGAGAAAGATTGGGATAATCCTCAACCACAACCCCCAAACCGCATTGCTTTTCTGTCTGATTCAAAGACCCATCTGTAAAAATTAACCTATGGTTAGGATAACTGTTGTCCACCAAAGCTCTGAAATCCTCTGGTTTGCCATCCGGAGGCTTCAAGCTGCGCCCAAAAGAGCTGTGAAAATAATCTGACAAGAAAAGGGATTGGTAATCTGTTTGAAAAGTAGGGAGCGAAAGATTCTGAATTATATTTTGAAAATTCGGTTTGATATCTTTCCATATTTTGAAGATATGTGGTTCCAACGGATGATCGTCCCTCACATGGGGCTGATTTTTTAGGACTAATAGTTTTTTTAACTTTTGGATGACCAAATTGTCCCTGAAACTGGCTTGCTTTAATATAAATCTCTTCGTGAGTTCCTCTAACCTCTCCCTCAGTGTTAAACAACCACTGAGGTGATGAAGAATATTAATGGGGGTGGTTTTCAAGCAACCTAAACCCCTTCTTAAAGCCGCGTTCTGTATTACATTGAATTTCTGAATTTTAGCCAAAGCTGAAGAGTTAAATAAAAACCCCGCCCACTCTAGGCCAGGCCTGATTAGAGTTTTATAAATGTTGATGATTGAAGCCGGATGCGCTCCCCATTTAAAGTTAGCAATACTGTGGAGAATATTCAGCAATTTGCCAGCTTTTATTTTAACCTGTCTTAAGTGCGATTCCCAGTTCAACCCCACGTCCCACATAACACCCAGATATCTGGCCTGGTTGACATTCAAAATTACTTTATTCTGTATTCGGATTTGTCTGGAGTGCTCCCTTATACCTTTCCTGCCGTGGTCGAAAATCATTAGTTTTGTTTTCTCGAAAGAAATAGACAGAAAGTCGTCGTTCAGTCTATTGTCTAATGTCTCGAGGCATTCACGCAAAGTAGTAAGAATGTCTGAGATGTTTGATCTGGAAGTGTTAATTCTAAAGTCATCTGCGAAAGAAGAGAACTGGATACGAGGGTCCAAGTCCTTGATTAGATTGAGTGTATATAAATTGAACAAGATCGGACTGAGGATTGAACCCTGAGGCAGCCCTTTGTTTGTTACCCTTGTACCCAATTCCTGCCCCCCACAAAATCCTGATAGTTCCCGGTGGGAGAAGGCGTTAAAGATGAATTTTACTATAGTAGGTGGAATTCTAAGATCTATCATTTTTAGGGCTAGATTGTGAATATTTACGTTATCATACGCGCCTTCAATGTCAATGAATAAGACCCCTGTCTTCATTCCCTGAACTCTTCCGATCTCTAAATCAAGTCTAAGATTGACAAGATTGTCATAACAGGACTTCCCCCTGCGAAAACCGCAGAAATTATCTGGAATAATTCTATTGGCTTCCGTCCACCACATCATCCTGTCATTTAATATGCGCTCTAGTATTTTAAACAAGCAACTCGACATGGCTATGGGACGAAATCCTCTGCCTTGAGGTTTGGGTATAAAACAAACTTTGTATGCATGCCACGCCTGAGGATTAATACCCGATTGCAAAACTAACTGGAAAAACTCCTTGAGCCAGGAGACCGCCGACGCGGGCATATTTCTAATCATTTCGTAAGTAATTAAGTCTAACCCGGGAGCAGATCTTTTTTTGGAATTACAGATGGCAGTTTTTATTTCACTTATTGATATCGGGTCGTTTAAACACGACATTCTGTCATAGTCGTAACCCCAGTCGGGGTCAAAGACCAAATTGGGATGATTATTTGATATTTTTCCAAAGGCCTCCTCCAATTTTGGATCATCTTTGACTTTATTTGAATCAACAGATAAATGAGTGGCTTGTAGTGCTCTGTTTTTGAACCCTTTTATGGCTTTCCACATACTGGCAATGCCCATATCAGGAGTGATAGAATTGCAGAATTTTTGAAAGTTATCCTTCTTTTTTTTTTTCCAAGAGTGATGATGTTTCCCTAACTGCTACCTCCATTTTTTCCCGGTTTTCATTAGTATTATGAGCTAAGAAATTTTTGACTGTTGCTTTCCTGGTCTCTATCGCTTTTGAACATTCGTCATCCCACCACCTGGTAGGGGGGGGGGACTTTGCGGATGAGTTTATGTTTTCTGATGAGAGGAGTTTGGCGCCGGACGATAACAAAGCTTTTATAACATTATCCACAAACCTATCATATTCATCCAAATAATTTTCTAAGTTCAAAGGAGGACTAAGCAACATTAAATTTTGAAACTCCTGAGCAAAACTCCCCCAGTTCACCCTGGAGGTGCCAATCCTGTGAGTCACGTGATTTTTTTCCAGTCTACCTCTATCTATATCAATGACCAGAGGAAGGTGGTCACTGCCACAAGAGTCTTTCCAAGTATACCAATTGATACAAATCGCTAATTCAGGGGACGCCAGAGAAATGTCTGGGACGCTGTGAGAATCTGCCTGATAACTCAGCCTAGTCACCTCGCCCGTGTTGAGGACTTGAAGACCTTCATTCATGATCGCGTTGAATAGATGCTCTCCTCTATTATTTTTCAGACTACTTCCCCAAAAATCATGGTGAGCATTCCAATCGCCTGTTATGATCAAGTTTGGATACTCTGCAAGTTCGCTGATGAAATCAAACAGGGCTCCTTGATCAATTCTAGTTTGAGGGGGGATATACAGACTAAATAAATGAATAATGTCATGGTTATATTCGACTTTAACTCCTATGACTTCCACCCCCGGCGGAGCACTGTTAGCCCAAATTCTGGTATAGACGATTGGTTTCTTTATTAGAACAAGCAAACCACCCCCCCCATCAATTAACCTGTCCTGGCGTATGCAATTGTACCCAGGAAAATACGGTTTATAAGAAGAAGTGGGGGTTAGCTTTGATTCTGAAATGCAAAAAATCTCGCATTCTTTTAAAAGAACTGTTACCTCGGAAATTTTATTTGATATACCGTTTATATTCCAAGAAAAGACTTTCATCTTCCTGGCCCTCCAGTGTATCCGCTATGGATACTATCTTCTTATCTGGATCTAAAAAAAAAAAAAAAAAAAAAAAAAAAAACTTAACAAAACAAAAAACCCCCTTCGGTACTTCCAAAGGGATCTTAATATGACTATTCTTCCAAAGATTTTCACCTTGTAACCTATTGTCCTGGGGGGCTACCCTGGCAGAGCTTATCCCAGCCTTGGCTGGTATTAACATAAGAAAACAACAATATTATCACAGCAATATTTTCCTTAATAATATATCTAATTAAACTAGAAGAAACAACAAAAAGATAAGAAAGAAAAAAAAAACAGAAAAAAAAAGAAAAAAACCAAAAAACGATTACTATATAATTTACTTAAATTATCACACCGCGTCCTAGAGACTCTAAATTAATAG
>JAFFZH010012005.1:7091-25755 GCA_018420115.1 Euura saliciscinereae
TTGCCCTTATCGAGTGATCAGTACGCGTGTTATCTCTCGTATAACCTCGACTGTCAAGAGCACTGGTTTCGTCTTAGCTATCGTATAAACCCAACCGTGATTAAAGACCGGTCATCGTCTTATCCTTCATATAAGCCCGACCATCTAATATTGTTGGCTCGAGGTGTTCAAAGTGAGGTTAAGTTGCATTGAACCGTTTTATTTTGACACCTCCGACTTTTACATCCTTCTTCTGACTCGTCCGTCTTTTTCGACGGGGCTCCTAGGACTCAGGGATCGCTTTTTATGCGGTCTCCCGTGATCTGAAACTCAAATTACTATAAAATACTCACGGGGGAAATCCTGCCGTGTGGCGACTTCGGCACGAAGAAACGTTATGAGGAGATATCGGGACGGTAGCGCCACCTTAAGAAGGGCGCACTTTTTTTAAAACTCTGAAAACGTGGCATTAGTAGGTCGGAGTAGCGGTACTACATTTGTAATCTTGAGGACGAGACCCGAAATATAATCTTGAGTCATTTCGTATCTAGATATGGTATAGAGGACATTTCAATGACGGGATTCGTTGACCCCGATTGTCGAGTCAGCAGATTCATATTGTATTGACGCAAGTACTTGAATCGTTAATTCGTGATCACTTCCGAATATTCAATAAAGTTTTATCATCGCCTGTATCTTATCGATACAGTTGTACTACATCGTGGACTACGAATACCTAAATTCAAATATTATTTTGTTCAGAGGTGGATGCCTAATTGGCGTACGCATCATCTGAATTTAACAAAAATTTCTTGACGTTCATCGTTCTTTGTCACATTTTGTGCATTTCCTTTTTTTTTCACTTGCATTCCCTCAAAATCCGAAGAGAGATTTCAAGAATTCAGAAAATCAACCGAATGACGCACATTATCTTGAAAATCGGAAAAACTCATTTTCTTAAAAATGAAACTTGTTTTTCGAATAAATATTTCACACAATGTGTGGGATGATATGACTCATAGGTTCTGTGAGTTTCATTGTTGCTGAAGCATCGCTTCATACTGAAAAAATATATTTTTTCCCGTCATTTGCTCTCAAAACGGTCAAAACGTATGGATCAATTGAAATTACGAGATGGAAAAATGTAAGTGCAAAAGGTCGTAATGGCGGATACGTCGTATCATTTTTTCTTCAGGATTTTTAATGATTTTTTCAAATAATTGTTAAAACTCGTAAGACGTAAAGGTAAATCGGAAAGACGACCGTTTCGAAAATTTATGAAAAAAAAATACTAAGATAAAAGCAGAAGGTCGTGAGCGCCATTTTTATTTTTTTTTAATTTTCATGATTTTTTCACATAGCTGTAAAACTCGTAAAACGCAAAGATAAATTGAAAGAACGACCACTTAAAAAAAATCGATAAAAAATATTGGTAGATAAAAGCAGAAGGTCGTGAGCGCCATTTTTATTGTTTTATTTTTCATTATTTTTTCGAATAGCTGTAAAAACTCGTAAAACGCAAAGATAAATTGGAAAAACGACCGTTTCGAAAATTTATGAAAAAAACTACTAAGTTAAAAGCAGAAGGTCATAAGCGTCATTTTTTTTTAATGATTTTTCCAAATAGTTTTAAAAACCCGTGAAACGTAAAGAAGAATCGAAATCGAGAACGATCCGAAAAATTTGATTGAAAAAAATTCGTAGCTAAAAGCAGAAGGTCGTGAGCGCCATTTTTATCTTTTTTATTTTTCATGATTTTTTCAAATATCTGTAAAAACTCGTAAAACGCAAAGAAAAATCGAAATCGACGTCGTTTCGAAAAATTCGATAAAAGAAATCGCAGTTAAAAGCAGAAGGTCGTATCCGCCCAACTTACGACCTTCTGCACTGACATTATTCGATCTCGTAATTTCAGTTGATCTATACGCTTCGAACGTTTTCAGAGCGATTGGCGTGAAAAAACAAATTATACGACTTTATGCCATTATAAACAGCGAAACGTCGTATAATGGCGCTTACGTCCTTATGTCATTAGGCACGCGACATACGTTACCAATGTTTTGTTCATCGCCTATGTTAAGTTATCGACGTGGTAGGGGGTCTCTTTGCTGTGTATAAATACGACGGATCGGACGAATTCATACCCAGATACCTATTTCTAACGAAGTAAGTGGCTACCTTCAACATGAACAAGATCTTCTGTCTTCTCGTCGCCTCATTGGTGTGCGTGGGTGTTGCCAGCGGTAAGTACAGACCAATAGCACATGCTCGAACGTTCTAGTTTCCAATATACTTATTTCAATCGGGTACGCTACAAAATACATACATATATAAGTGAGAATAACGTGAGAAAAAATTAATTGAGAGTCAAGTGGTTCGATAGCTTCCACGTCAGCATTGCAATTATTCACAAGCATCATCGACAGGTGAAAAGAACCTATTCCGTAGATAGGTGTAGAAATATTTTTGCATCAAGGAGTAAAATATTCTCGATACAACAAGGATACAGTATTCAAACTGAGAATATTTGAATCATTGGTTTCAATTCCAACAGCCAAACTGGAACTCATGGACGTATATCGAAAGCAATCAATTACGACCCTCTGCTTTTAACTACCAATATTTTTTATCGATTTATTTTAAATGGTCGTTCTTCCAATTTATCTTTGCGTTTTACGAGTTTTTACAGCTATTTAAAAAAATCGTGAGAAATAAAAAAGATCAAAATGGCGCGTACGACCTTCTGCTTTTAACTACCAATATTTTTTATCGAATTTTTTCAATGGTCGTTCTATCGATTTTTCGTTGCGTTTTACGAGTTTTTACAATTATTTGGAAAACTCATTAAAAATCATTAAAAAAAAAATGGCGCTTACGACGTTTTGCCTTTGCATTGTTTTTTATTTTTCCTTAAAAATTGTAATGAAAGAACGACGTATTCGCCCAACTTACGACCGTTTGCACTTACATTTTTCGATCTCGTAATTTCAATTGATCTATACGTTTTGACCGTTTTCAGAGCGAATGACGTGAAAAAAAAAATTATACGACCTCTTGCCACCAAATCGCGTTTTTGGCGCTTACGACCTTATGCCATTAGACACGCGATATTTAACAACACACTTAACATTTTGTAGCAGGTATGTTCTGCAGGTGGTAAGATTCATTGAATCGTTAAAAATAAAATCTATGCGTACGTCATCACGATATAGATAAAATGTGTTTTTTGAACGTTATGCTCTTTGTTTGGAACCACTTTATTCTCTACATTTTATGCTACACGGAATGTTCAAACCATTTTCAACATGTCAGGTTCCACTCGATTCGTCAAGTATTGTCATGATATCCTGATTTTGATTTCAGGAGTCAGCCCACCAACCGAGGCTACCGAAATCAAAGGTGAGTTAAAGATACAGATTTTCTATAATGACAGATATTCACTTGTTGTTCGCATTTAGCTCAAGCGAGTCGCGCACCGCGGAATGACGACTTAATCACAGTCCTCTTTACTTAAATTTCAGATGCCGCGAGGATTGTCAGAAACAAAATAGCAACACTTGTTAGACATATGTCCGCCGGTAAGTTCAAAACAATGTCACCCAATGAAGATATTCAAGTCATAGCTACTATAAGACATGCGTCAAATATTGACAAACTATAATAGTTTCATGATGTACCTATTTCATTTTCAGATAGCGAAGTCCACCTGACCGACAAAGACGCTCGTAAGTGATAAGTGGATACACTTACTTGACCAATTTATACGTCTACCAAAACGCTCGAATTACCTTTGTCTCCGTATTCTGGAAAATCAATCCGTTTGATATTCAGGACTTCTCTATTTCTACTTCAGGTGCCTTGACGGGAGCCGGAGACTCTTTCGGAACCGCTGTAGATCGTATCCTACAGGGCAACGGGGGTGAGTTGAAGACGAATTTTACCCTTTAAGAATGTTTTTGTGATCTACTGTTCGCTTTACATATCAGGGTGAAGTCGAGAAATTGTTTTAATTGACCGAGATTTTCTGTTTTGATTCTTCATATTTCATTATTTTTTGTAACTTATTGCCATTATATCATGCGTCAATTGGTGAATTTCCACTCCGTCATGATACGCCTATTTTATTTTCAGCAAACAAAGATGAAGTTGCTGCCGAATTCGCGCGTAAGTGACACTCATTCGAAAAATACGTCAAGCCTAGCTTGATTTTCATCCAGCTGTTGTTAGAACTGGGTGAGAGCCGAATACGACCTGATCATAGCTTCTGTATTCCAATTTCAGGTATTTTCACCCCATTGCATTCCAGAATAAAAGACAATTTGCAAAGAACTGGACAGGCGACCAGACGTGAGTTGAAGACGATTGTGCCCATCTAGAATATCGCGCCTCAATTAACACTTGAAAATTGTCTAAATTATTGAGGTATCTTTTAATTTCCAGATACCAGCGGTCAGACCAGAGGTCTTGCGACCACATATACTAATTTATTAGACTCAATCAACCCCCAAACCAATCAGATTTTTAATGCTGCTTCCGCGGTTGCCCGTAGTAAGTTGGAAACAATCGTACCATTAGAAATAGAATTGTCATACTGAGATCTATCGTTCGCTACAAACCAAATTCCAACGAGGCTTTTCATGAATTGATCTATTTCCTTAGCCTCAAGTTAGGCAAACTCAATTGATACTCAACATTCGATCCCTGATTTCAATTGTACCACCTGCACCAGTTTAGTTCTGCTAAACTACGATCCTGAATATTTTGACTTTTTATATTATTTCCAACATCAACTAAAATATGATCATTTCTTAAATTATACTTTCAACGTATTCTGGTAATTCCCATTGAATCGCAATTTCACTTTCTCAGATAGACCTCCACATCCATAAATCCCATGCCAGTCCAGCTGAACCGAAGCAGCGGAAGAGACTATTGGTGAGTGTCATCGACAGTATCTGCACCTGATACGAAGATGCTGAATATATTTACTCACTATTCTCACTAATTTTGGTGAATCTATTCGCAGGCCACTTCTTAGCAGCTATCGCGGAGCGGAATATTCGGAACCGCTCGTGCTAATCTGAACAACTTTCTGTGGAAGAACGTAAATCATCTGCTGGACGAGGGACTACCACTTTCTTCCAGCACGTCTTCCAATTGCTTACTGAATATGTATATACCAGTGAGAATAATGTAAAGCTGCATAAGATTGTGGGCAATAAATATCAATTTCGAAAATATTCACTCGCTGTATCGTATAAATTTTCCATTTCCCAACACAGATTCCGAAAACAAAATAATAAAGACATTCAGAGGCCCTTATGAAAACGATTACTTTTTCCTGCCGAGTCACGTGCCATGTGAAAAGGTTTTTTTATTTGCAACACCTGCATGAAAAGTTTGATTCCTGCAGCCTCTCCTCTCCCTCGTGCAGCAAACTACACGCTCGAGAGCGAAAATGTCCTTTGCTCCCTTGGTGCACAATATACTATTACAAGTGACTGTATGGAATCCGTTGATTTCCGTATTGATTTCAACATTTTTGGCACTTTCGAGAATCTTTTGGAGAGACCGTTCGGTTCAGAAGATTATCGGTTCAATTTGTTCTATCCTCGAATTTCCCACACTTCGTAATTTCCAAGTTCCTAAGCTAGTCTGATCCCTTCTGACGTCACGATCACTTTGCACTCGATCTTACAATTTCATATAATACATTTCGATCAAATTTATAGGCATCATGGGGCTCCTGCCTGATATCCTCACAGAACTTCGTCAATGAAACGAAAGCTCCCTAGCAAATATGGTCGAAAACTTACTTCACTTTTTCTAACCACGTCTCAACGTTTTCCAAGTCGATTGAATAATTCTTATCAACCGTTAATTCGAATGACGTGATGTGTGAATTAATGGTAACATCATCTGAGCAAATATTACCATAATCTCGTGTGCTGAAAGATATTTAGGAAAACTTGTGCAAACTTTGTTACATCGCGTGTCTAACGGCGAAAGGTCGTAGCGCCGAAAACGCGATTTTGGTGGCAAAAGGTCGTATAATTTTTTTTTCCCGTCATTTGCTCTGAAAACGGTCAAAACGTATGGATCAATTGAAATTACGAGATGGAAAAATGTAAGTGCAAAAGGTCGTAAGTTTGGCGGATACGTCGTATTATTCTTTCTTCAGGATTTTTAATGATTTTTCCAAATAGTTGTAAAAACTCGTAAGACGCAAAGATAAATTGGAAAGACGACCGTTTCGAAAATTTATGAAAAAAAATAAAAAATACTAAGATAAAAGCAGAAGGTCGTGAGCGCCATTTTTATTTTTTTTTATTTGTCATGATTTTTTCAAATAGCTGTAAAAACTCGTAAAACGCAAAGATAAATTGAAAGAACGACCATTTAAAAAAATGCGATAAAAAATATTGGTAGTTAAAAGCAGAAGGTCGTGAGCACTATTTTTATTTTTATTTATTTTTCATGATTTTTTCAAGTAGTTATAAAAACTCGTGAAACGCAAAGAAAAATCGAAATCGACAACTTTTTGAAAATTCATAGAAAAAAAAACCTAGGTAAAAGCAGAAGGACGTAAGCGCCAATTAAAAAAAAATTGGTGGTTACGACCTTCTGATTTTAATTGACCCAATATTGAATTTCGACAATTGTGAACGAATCTTCGGATTTTTATCCCAAACACAAAAAAAAATGACCTTTTGCCGTTACGAACAGCAAAGAGTCGTATAATGCCGCTTATGTCCTTATGCCATTAGACACGCCATATATAATCAATATCTATCTCGTGTCCGATCCGTTTGTGTCCAGTTTGATTTTTAGTAAATTAATATTTATGATGTGTCCGATGCAGATGTGTCCGAACGGGGTCTAATCAAAGAGAACAGCAGATAAAATATACTCTTGATTACAGGCCTCTTGACTCGCATGGGTGTAACGGCGGTAGCCTGACATCAGGCGCTCGACTGTCTGACCATAAAACGTCTCTACTACTCTCTGGCTTACCGCCAAGGAGTGAAAATCGTAACATGCATACAATGAGCATCTGTAGCGACTCATTTGCGTCTGTCGAGTCCAATAAAGCTCCAAAAAAGTCCGAAGATCGATGAATAAACACAAATCGGTTGAAATATGAAAGAATAGATGATACATCGGTCGAGATTTTTATATAAACTGGCCAAAAAACAAATCCTAAATTCCTTATGATTATACGAAATGAATTATTATACATTCTATTATACAAATCTGCAGGATTTCAAGTCCGCGGTTTATTTATTTGAGATTTAAACAAAAGAAAAAGGTTCCAGTTCATATAATGATCATCGAGACCGAACGCCTGCGCGGTGTGTCATCCCCTTGGAGCGCCCTCTGCCAACCCCTACGATATAATCCGAGAGTGCAGTTCCATTGCCCAAACAGTCGCCTCCAGAAGTCCGACTAAGAAGAAGTGAAAAATTTTCAACCCGACGACAGAGTATATAACAAAGAGGATCTGCTCAATTGAGTCACTTGTGGGCAGTACACTCTGGCACAAAGAAGTCCAGAGAGCAACCTTGGCGCAGTCTTCGTCGGTCTCAGCTGCCTCGCGTTTGTCCGAGGTCTTCAACCTCGACGATCAAATTTCGATCTTAAAAAAAAATCGAGACCCAATCCGAGCCGATAGAAGATCAGAGGAGGATCAGGTGAGTGTGATAATTGTTTTATTCTCCCTTTGTTTTCCATCTCGTCATCGACTCCTGCACTTTCATCATCAATTCAAGGTCGAACGATCGATATCCGCGCTGCGGTTACCGCGACTGTTTAAACAGCTGAACCGCCGTTTTGGATTCATCGAAATTGTTAATCGATGTCACGGTTCATAGGTCGGAAGTTGTATTCGAGGAAAATCTAGTGTGCCGATGATAAGAGCGAGGAGTGACAATGGGCTACGTGCTCTTCGACTCGTCGACTAATTGCTTGCTCTCGTTACGCATGGTAGTTTGAATAACGGAAGCCACGAGCGGGTGTGATTCAGCTTCTTCGACAAGATCGTAATCAATCGACCTTGGAGAACAACAGTCGGTATAAACAATGCGTCAGACGATTACGAAACGCACGTCGCATGCCTTGCCAATATGATAATCTCTCCATTCCAGAGACTCCTCCGAAGGAGTTTGTTTTGATGGAGGTGCCTCCCATGTGTGTTCTGTCACCGGTACGATTTTACGCAGCAGTCAAATACAGCGCAGTAGTGCTCTTGTTTATCTCTTTTCCTGTTCAAACAGCCTCGAAGAACGTACAAGAATAACAAATTCCGTACTCCAAATACGAGACTATGTCGTCGTATAGCGTATCTCGGAGTTACGTCATCCCCGTTAATTTGACCCCTCATGGATCAATTTAGTTTTATTCCTCATTCAAACGTTTTTTGATAAATAATCGCAGCTCGGTTCAATTGCTGGTAATAGAGTTTAAGTGACGGAAACGCGGCTACTGTGTGCTTGTCCACACATACCACAACTCCGTTGTGTGGTCACACTGTGGTATAATTATGGAGTACCCGATTATAACGTTATTTATAACTGGTTCAATCAGCGTTTCAGCATTGTCCGCGCGTACTCATTGCTCTGCGATATGAAGTCAGCTGTTAATATCCGCACATACCTACTCGTATGATATGATGACGTAATGAGGTCGACACAATTTACATTTTCTTGCTGTGTTGTTCAAGTTTTCACGTCTTCGACAACCTCAGAGCCGTTCATTTGTTATTGCGTTCCTATAACGATTTGGCCTGAATTTAAAAACGTAGTTCTATCGCAACAGCTGATAACGATAACCGCGGTATCTGATCCCAGAGTGTAACAAGGGTATACATAGTTTATCGATCATAGTCTTAAAATGTAGTAAACAGATTTGTCAGCCAATGATTGACACAGCCTTCGCAGTAATTGGTTGTAAGCATGGACGGTGTGCAATTAAAATCGCACATTTAGCAATCGGTCAAATCTAATCGCGCATCAATTGATTTTCATTACATCCGTTGAAGACGCGTGTAGGTGTTTAACTCCATGTGACAATACGACATGTGTCAACAGTCGCACGTATATCTTTCACGTATCTTCGAGAGAGAGAGAGAGAGAGAAACTGTTATTAAGGAAAAGGTAAAAAAAATCGTGCCAAGGCCTTCACGATGTGTGTAAATGATTATTACACCGCTATCAATTTTTTTAACGATCGTAACATCATTTTTCGATCATTTGTATACGGTTTGATTGTACAATTCGTTTGCCTCTGGAGGTAGAAATTGACCCTGAGATGTTATTGTACTATTTTTACAGTTACGTCGATCGTAATATGAAGTTACCTCGATGACCACTGGTCAGGGAGAACCAGGAAGTCATCGTGAAAGTCAGGGAATAAGAAAAATTGTCAGAAAAAGAATTCAAGGAATTTTAGATAGAAAGATCCTCAAGGATTTTTTTTTACCTAATCAATGCAAATAGTAGCAAAAATTGTCTAAATTGTGAATAAAAAAAGTATTCTCAAAAATAATTCTATTTCACTATTGATTCGGAGCATTATTTGTTACATGCTCGAAAAAATGTTCGTCCCATTTGGAAGTTTATTGTTTACAAACATTTTTTTTTACAGTGCATACAATATTTTATTATTATTATCAGCGTCAGAATTGCGCTGCCACTAATAATCCGTTCATCCAAGGCAAACTCGTTCGCATAGACCTAGTCTTACATCTACTATTTATCAGCATCCATAACGATATGACGTTCATCGGAAAGTGTTTATATAGAATACAGTAACGTAACGTTCTCATATATAATCCCCGCAAAACGTCATATCTGACACTATATAATTTCGAAATTTTGAAAAATGGAAAAAAAATTCTGAATATCGGATATGTTTTTGTGAAAACGATGTAGTTTACAATTCCGAAGTATCCGTAGCGTGGAACAAATAGTTTCGTAAATAAAGCCTTTACAAATTTTCGAAAACGGAAATTTCAAAATAGTGACAAAATTCTCAAAAAATGTATCTGTGTTCAGAAAAATTAGGGCATTTATTTGAGATGAAGAAAAAATAACGGTACCAGAGAATTTGTTCAACAATTTTTTTTTAAACAATTTATTGATAACTTTCGGGCATTATTATTACTCAAAATCAATACTCTTATCATCTTTATCACGGTTGATTTTTTTCCGATTTTTATCTTATTATAAAGTACTCGGAATCATTTTTGGTTGAGACTGTACGGCCAATACATTGCAGGGCTTAAGTTCATCAGAATGACTTTGAGAAGATAGAAAATCAGGAGAAATCATGTGAAATCATTCGTACAGCTAAAGTTTGAGTGAATGTAGCCCCTCGATACAGGAAGTCAGGATATATACGTGCGTTATATATTTTTAGATTATATCGCAAACAAGGAGCAATCATCTCAGAGCGAAAGTCCTTTGCTCCGCGTATTTCGATTGACGTCATAGGATACTTTGAACGCTTTCTTTTGTCAGGTTCCCACTAGTTTCCGTTATTCTCCGTCTGCGGCATTTCTGCATGGCGTTCGTGACGAGTGCCAGACTATAGAATATCACATTACTGTTTTATGATAACAATGGAACGGATTCTATCGAGGTCGTATGATAAACTGTTAAATTCATGTCATAACGCGAATAACATGCCGTGGCTATTCCTCTTCTTATACTTGAATTCGTTCACGTAGTACGTATTATACTGTGTGTACCGTGGTACCGTATCTGCGACGACGGGAGTCAGAGAGTATACGTATAGCTAGCGAGGTGACCGACTCACAACACGTGGAGGTTCGGTGCTGTTCACGTGATCGTGGCATGCCTTGTTCATCGACCGTTTTTCCCTCGGCTACTATATGTATACCTACCTCTGCCCATGCCGTGCCGCTGCGGTGCCACGCCATGGAACGCTGCAATGTGTACAATTATTGTGTGTACCAAAAAATAAGAGGGAGAGAACAAAAAAAAACATCAATCATCAATATTTTTCAATATCTTTAACCAAATTGGGCTCAATCGAACCTGCTTTTGGCTTTGATCGATTCGGTACTTTTTGAATTAAATAAACAATTGATTTCAATTTTGTATTTTTTTCTCAATTCTATGAAGCTTTCCGCGTGAATGAAAAACAGAAAATTCAATGTAATTTCATTTTTGGCGAAGTTATGAATTTTTGAAAAAAAAAAAGGTTCTCTAATTTGTTATTGGAAATAAAAAATCGAATTTTGCATTATCAAAATTGGGCTTTGGCACAAAAATCTAACTCCCCCTACACAATCGACATGCAAAATTAAGAAAATATCTCAGAGGTTATACTGATCCGCTTCACGTGGAGTAGCCATTATTCAAGTACCAAAATTCTAAGAAATACGATAAAAATGACGATATCTCGAGAACGGATCAACGAATTTTAATGGAATTTGGTACCAGATGGTTTTTTGTATCGCTGATCACGAATTTGAAGTCAGTTTTGCGAGATTCAAAATGGCGGATCCAATTTCATGGACAAAAAACACTAAAAACTATCAAAATCTCACGAAAATTGTAACTCGAAGGTTTTTCGAATCGTTGATCAAGAATCTGAGGTCAGATTTGCAAAATTCGAAATAAATAACGTCTGGCTCATAGTCAGCTCAAATTCGGTTAGTTTTTTTTCTTCTTATCTCGTCGAAAATTCTTCATCCACATTTCGAATAGGTGTGTAAAACACACTGAGATGAGAATGGAGAGGCTATATGTGTCGAAAAATATTTGTCGAAACAATTGCGTATCTTATGACGGAGAATAATAATCGAGATAATAAAAGGATGATTCAAATTCCGATTCTGTATTCCTCGACAATAAACTGTTTTTTTTTTTTTTATGTATATGTATATTTTTTATTACTAAATAATGTATTCCATTCTTTGTTTGTTCCTTCTTTTATATCAGCGAATTTTCTTTTCCATCGCTCATAATTATTATCGGTGTTTACTTCGATATATACGGATTGAGTCACCTACTTTTGATTCATTCGATATACCAGCTACGTCGTATGTAGGATTTTTACTCCAGTTACGCACCGCGAGGTGTCATTTTTGCCCCCTTTTTTTTCTTTTATAAATAACCCAGTCATCAAAAATAGCAGAGCACAATTTTTGTAAATACTTTTGTCGCTCGATCCGGTTTGGGAATTGGGAAAATGACTTTCCAACCAGTCATCGCATGCTGATCACACAGACGGTGCATGTCCAGCGAAAATAATATTTACCACATTTACAACGTTCGTTTGTATATATTTATAGAACAGCTGATGACACTGCACTGCAGCGCGATTCTGAAACATGCACCTAATTCATATTCCTGCTGCTGCTGCTGCAATGATAACATGCACAGGATGTCAGGATCAAAATGACCCTTTTTAGACCCCTATCTTCCCCCATAAGACATAGATCGGCACTCCTTTTGCCAGGTAGCACCCGACGCCACATAATGAAATATTTTGAAAACTGTCCACTGCCAAATGGATCATCCCAGCTGTATCCTGATTTTTCCTCATATCCTTTTTAGCACAGTTTTTAACCCTCCGTAATCGATCGTGACCGCGGGTTTTGTGATTAAATTTTAGATCGCTGACGCTGCCCCAATGTCAGCTTTGATTTTACTTCAATTTCTGTACTCATGGACGGGTTTAAAAAAATGTATACCTGCATACGAATCACTGCGGTCGATATTTTATATTATCCAATCTACCTAGAGACACATGATTAGTACATGATAATTCTACCCGCTGTTTAAGCCGTGGCCTTTATGCAGTTTCTATAATGTCTGTTCAGTGTCTCACGTGCTGCAGCTGCAGCAAGAAATTTTATACGGTAAACAAGCTTAGAACTGTTCAGGTGCTCTGTGAAGGTGCAAATGAATTTTTTTTTTAATGAATAAAAAGACGAAGACGAAGAGAAAAAAGAATATAGACTGATAATGAAATCAGTCTGTTCGTCATAATTCACACAAGATAATTTGTTCGTAACTAGGACAATAGAGAACCACGTGGGTTTTGTAATTGCAGTATTCCCATTAACGTTATACTATTATATAATTATGTACTCATACTGATAATCATAATCGCGTGGTATTATATAAGCGTAAATAAACCAATTATAAATATGAATATACTATAAGTGTACGTTATTGTTTGTGTATACAATTTTTCTCTCTATCTTCTCCTCGACTCTCGTAAAGATTATAAAATTTATCAGGTCTCGCGATGATTGCGAGGGTGAAGAAAAATATAAAATTAAAAAAAAAACACAAGTGTGGTCCGATATGATATTAATATACGTATGTCCGTCAGTGATTAGAAGAAATGATTAGAAATATCGCGTAATTCGTTGTTATCTTGTGTAAACAATATTTTGCTCATATTTTTAAACTCAAAACGTTCGTCGGTTAAAGCCATTCAAATATTCCTGCTATACCTGCGGAAAACAGAATTTTTCGTTTCAACATACGCAAGAAAAAAAAGTTGCGTGTATATTTTTTCACTAGACAGCGTGGCGCTGCAGAGTCTAGCAGCACACATCATGTCATCATCTACACCACTGTATAATAGACCGGACGTTTTCGTTGAGCTAAACAACCGAATGGATCCTCCAAAGTTACATAACGTTGCGTTACAAAACCACAACCAGACTCGTCTCCATACAACGCGTCCTTTAACGTAGCTGCCAATGACGATGAATACTTCTTCTTCTTCTTGCTCTTCCTCAATGGCTTCGTCCCTTTACGGCATCAACGATGAATACATATTTTGGCACGCATCCTGCGCGTGGATAATCGCCATCTATCTTCTTCCGGCCATCAGTCAATCAATCAGTTCGTTATTATAACTGAACAAATATCATCGCTCAGATTCTCCAAGAGAAAAAAAAAACACTGATAAGTTCAGGTCGATCGCGAAGTTTATCCGCATAAAGGAAAAAAAGGATCAAGTTATATCGTTGTTCATGTAATTCTCTAGACTCGATGATTCTTGTATAAATTTGCAAAATAAAACCTCTCACTGTTGTTTACCTCTTCAATCTTTATTTTTATTAGTCACATACAACGCATTCGTGAATAAGAAATGAAATAGGATGTTTTTCAAACAATACATACATCAAGGTTTGAAAACAGTTTAATTATACCAATAACTTAGATACACACATCTGCTACACTCGCAACGGTGTCGGTGGATCTAGCTGAAATGCAGTTGTTCAGCGAGCTTAGTCGTCCGAAAAAATCAGACAATAAAACAAGATCAAAAAGATCGCGAGAGATCTAGAAAGGAAGACAGAGAGAGTAGGATATTTACTACAAAACACAGCACACACGCGACTCACACAGTCTCACAGCGTCACACTGGACAAGCAATAGGAACAGTGCTCCGAGCACCGTGCCAGCACGTGGTAGACGAGTGCTCGACTCCGTCCTCCCACTTTTGTCGACTGCGCATCTCTTGCGCGCATCATGCGTCTGGTATAAAAGGCCAAAAGACGCAGCGCGATTATTCAGTTCGAAAAACTCCACGACAAAGAGCGCATCGACGATCTTATTAAAAAAAAATCTTCACCGTTGTTCGGTTTGTTTCAAGTGAACTAAATCGACGTTACTGGATTGAGACTATAAACACAAAACAAACAAAAAAAGGCAACAAGCTACGTAAAATCTAAAGTTTTACCGTATACATCAGTTTAAAAAAAAAACGAAAGCATCAATATGCCAATCGAATTGGTACCAGTCACCCAAATGTCCCACCTCGTTCGCGAACCGTTTAGGTACGTCGACCAGTTTCCGATTTATGTATCCGTACTTTGTGACGAGCGGATTTGATAACGTTGATTTTTTGTCCACAGAGATCCGAAGCCAGCTCGCACGATGAACAAACTGTGTCGACAAGTGTCGATAGAGAGTCCCGGAGTAGTGGGTCGAGACTGTGTGTTCAGTTTCGACGTTCCGGTTCCCGATGTTCCATCAAACGGTGCTAGGATCCGCGTGGTTTGCGCCGGAGCCTGTTACCGGCCCCGCAGATCACCCAGCAACGCTAGTCTCACGTCGGTATCGAGTTCCAGCAGTATTCTCTCCCACGATATATCCCAGGAGGGGGATTTCCCATCGAATCTTCCCCACTACGGGGTCAGAGACGCGGCCCTTTTCCCGGGCTACGAGGTAGCCGGCACGATCGAATCCCTCGGATCTGACATCAAGGAGGACTGCGGATACGCGGTTGGAGACAGAGTCGTCCTTTATCCCTACGAAGGAGTGCCTAACGGATATGCGGAGTACATGGTCGTACCGGATCTCAAATACCTCATCAAGATTCCTGACAGCATGGAGCTCAGCGTGGCAGCTATGCTTCCCACCGGGGCTCTGCTTGCCATGAATACAGTGTTTGCGGCGCACGATCACGTCGAAAACGTACTCAAGGAAAGAGGTGAAAACGGTGTCTGCAAAATTCTCATCGTCGGAACCGGGGGACTGGCCCTATGGGCGATGAGGATCGCCGCGTATCACTTCAGCAATACAAAGAACAGGGTCACAGTCACCGTCGCCACGCTCAAGGACGACGGACTTCTCATGGCAAAGGAGTTCAAGAGGTTTGTACTGTTTTTAGAATTCAGAAACCACCTAGAAGGACCTCGACTCAATTTCCTGAAACAGTTTCTAATTTTTTCTGTCTCCTTATAAATTGCAGCATCAACGTCGTGCAATGGAACGAAGATCTGTACGAGAAGCAGCTGATAGAGCGAACGATGGACGCTTGCCAGGGTCACGTCGACGTGGTCATTGACTTCGGAACGACATCTAGGAGCCTACACCGCAGTATGCAGTGTCTGGGAAAGGGAGGAGTCGTTTTTGTTATCCGTGAGGTCGCGGACCGTCTTTTGCCAAAGTTCAGCAGACGTGCGGATGAGAGACAGCAGAGTATCAAGCCCGTAGATCCTGGTTCGCTCGAGCAGCTCGAGGATTTGGTGCGCCTCGTGGCCTCTGGGGAGATCGAACCACCTCCGCACACGGTTTACCCAGCCGAAGAGGCCATGGACGTGGTGCAGAAGCTCTGTCACTCTGAGATCCAGGGCAGAGCGATTCTCCGTTTTCATCCCACCGACTAGGCCAAAGTTGGTCGGTAAAATTTTATTTGAAAACAAGAAAAAAAAAATCCGTGTATGAGACACGAGAATAAGGAACACGCATTTCTTATCGATGACTAATTTTTCTTGAACGGACGCGTTTTCAAAGAAATCTATTCGGAATCGATTAATCCTGAGGTGTTCTTATCGCAGAATCGTTGAGCATTTAAACGTCTCATAATTAGGGAATGTTGAGTAAATCGTTAGCTTTAAGATCCTAGGATTGCAATGACCTCTTTTAATTACTAGAATCGCTACTCTCCCCGGCCCCTATGCAAGTAAATACAATTTGAAACGCTCGTAATGTGAGATACGATAATGTTTATATATCTTGACGATTGATAATTCCTC
This sequence comes from Euura saliciscinereae, assembly GCA_018420115.1. Classification (NCBI taxonomy): domain Eukaryota; kingdom Metazoa; phylum Arthropoda; class Insecta; order Hymenoptera; family Tenthredinidae; genus Euura; species Euura saliciscinereae. Next base: position 23,605 of record JAFFZH010012005.1, read on the forward strand.
GTACGAACGAAAGACTGTTTGATTAAATTTAAGTTGTTTATCGTGTTATTTTTATACTCTTTTGAGATCAAACTAAAAACAAACAAAAAGAAATCATCCTGATTACGTAGTTTTTAAGGAACAAAAAAAAACTTGTATTAGTATTTTACCGTCTGTGTTATATCGTCTTAAAAAATTGTAAGTATATTATATATCTCTGTGTTATAATGAACCTGATAAGTCATAGTATAATGCATAGTAAATACGTTTTTATATTTATTTTATCTGTGTTAAATTTTTTTTTATCATTTGTTCCGTTTATCCCTTCTCAATTCCAAATCCAAACACGATGAAAAGGTGGAAAAAAGAAGAAGAAGAAGACCAAAGATGAAGTTTAATACTTTAATCTTGTATTTTTTTTTCTGTAACTAGAGATTATAAACTCTTTAAACAAAAAATGAATTCATGACGTACGTGATGAGCGAATAAATGTATAAATCGTTTAACCATCGTCGAAGTAATAATTGTAATAACGATAAAAATGAAGAATATAATCATCAAAACATATTTCGGTAACTGATTATTGATATATATTATGATTATTAATGTATATGGCACGAGTAAAAATATACAAATATATATTAAGCTATAATTGAAAAAAAAAATAACTACATCCATCAATTATGTAAATGTATAGTTTATCTATAATTATTATTGTTGGATAATATTATATATATAAAAATAAACTATATGTACATACATACAGTGGTCGGTATGTATCAAAATCAAAGATCGCTTTGTAACATCGTGTATAATTAATATACATAGATTTTGCAAAATAAAGTGCAATGAAAAAACGTTCAAAAAGACTACCTATATCAAAATACTATTTCCGTCGGATAATTTTGTTTACACAATTTTCAGGAAAAAAGATAATCTCGCAGTGGGGCATGAGATAATACTATCAATAATTTCTGGTAATTATACTCCCGTCGTCTTCAATTTCTCTAATTTTATCTTCGCGATTTGCACTGCATGCAGTGTATAAAAACATTTGTACATCATAGGAGGCGTATAAAAGAGTATATTTGATTTAATAATAATAATTATGTATGTCTTTGTGAAACATCTCATGTCAACGCCTCGGCTGGTCCCAAATAATTTTGTGGAACGTAGCCAGAAGCTCCCTGACGGTCTTGTACCAGCCACCAAGCGTCGTTACCCATCTCATCCTGGGGTCTTAGGAGTCTGATGGCCTGACCCTTCTTCATTGGCAATGTGCCTTTCATGCCTCCGTCGAAATCGTACAAAGCATAGTAAAACTGAAAACAAGAATCACTCAGTAGCCAAAATTAGACACATCGGAGAGACGATAAAGAAGATAAACTCACCACGCTATTCAAATTCTGATAACGCTGAGTGTCGCTGTTGTTACCGACGCTTTTCTCGCTCGTAGAATCCTCCGCAGCATCGTCAAGGTTCTGATAAAATTGCGACTGCCTGTTCGAAATTGACGTAATTTTTATTTCCTTCTCGGGTGAGTCCATGCAGATCAGATCCGGCGTTGTGTCAGGACTCGTCGAAGCGCTGTTTCCATTGACACCGGCCCTTTGGCAAGGCTCAAGATTTTGTTTTGGTAAAAATCCTTGCAGAGCTCCGTTATCGACGAACCACCTCGTCGAGTCGCCCATAGGATCCTGTTTCTTGATCACAGCTACCAAGCTTCCTTTCTTAGCGCCCATATCGAGGGATGAAGTGCTAACGACGTCCTCGCCGACCAGATACAATCTGTCCGCGGCGTATTTCTTCCGCAGTAGAATCCTCTGCCTCTCGCTTTGCTCCGTGTACTGCACGGGGCTCTCTTGTATCCGAGGATTCGATCCGGCGAAACCAAAACGAGTTATTTGATTCCAGAGAAGATTATGACCGACGTAAAACGACTCGAGTATATCTTGGGGCGTTATTTCAGTCACAGTCTGAAAATTAAAGATAATAATATTCACATTAACTCGATCATTCGAAGATGTCGATTCATCGTTTTACTAATTGTTCAAATAATCGACTTTTTCGATATTTTCATGTTTGATTCATCGAATTATCGACATCTTCAGTCATTAATTCTCCCGATTAATCGATTAGTCGACCTTGTCGATCATTTATTCTTCCGATTAA